>ML811399.1:25326-73937 GCA_009831015.1 Picea engelmannii | reverse complement strand
TCAGTGGAAGAATGTTTCTTCTTTGACATTGATGTCAAAGGGGGAGAAAGGAGGCGAGTTCGAAATGTTCGGGAACAGATTCGAACCTGATTGATTGAATGCAGAGAAGAGTCTGAATGGTCGAATGTAGAGGAGAGTTGAGTCTGAATGCAAGTGTTTCCATCAATGCCAAAGGGGGAGATTGTTGGCAATTTCAGTTAATAGAAAGCAGCAAATTAGCGAATACTTGTCATTGATGGCAAGTACAGTTGTGGTTGCAGTGATGACAATAGGAATGAATAGTAGCGCAACAATAATCGGGAGGAGAAGAGTCAGTGACCATAGGATCTTATTCAAATTTCCCGAAAGAACGAGGGCCGTCAGATCTGTAGAAGTTGCGAGAGAGATAACTCATCGGAGAATCGGGAATCGGAGTTTCACGAGTCTCATGAACAATGTCAATGAAAACCCCGAAATTGCGAGACGCAATTTCGCAATTTGATCGCAGCCATTAAATCAAGCAGGGATCTGGACCATTCATTCGTATGGACGCGTGGCAGCCAGGAGGCTTCATCGGAGATTCGGGGATCGGGATTTCATAATGCAAAGAACACAATGCAACGAAAACCCCAATTTTGCGATATGCGAAATCCCGACTGAATCTGAACCGTCAGATCAACATGTGATCTAGACCGTTGATCCAACTCACGTCGGTAGACCACGTCACCCAGGGACATGTGGCACAACCAGGTAATGACAGGTTTCAGGCAAATCTAACACTTCAGGCACATACAAGTCATGAATCAGAGTGACACGTGGCAGGATTTAACACGTGCCAAATCACATGTGACGTCAGCAGAGGCATCGGCAATCGGGACTTTGATATGTCAAGAACACAATGCAACAGAAACTCCGAAATCGCGATATGCGATTTTGCGATATAATCTGAGCCGTTGAACTAGAAGTGATTTGGACCGTTGATCTTCGTTATCAGTAATCGGGGATTGGAGAGGGTAGAAACTCTTGACATCGAAAGTCTCTAAATCCCGAAGGGATCGGGACCGTCCATCTGAGGGACAGGTGTCGAAGATCAAGGCGCCTTCGGCATTTTGGTTCATCAGGAAATCGGGGATCCCGTTGACAAGAGTTTGTGCAATTTAGAATCGCGATCCGCGAAACCCCGATAAGTAGGGGCCAGATGTCAGCACAGCAGCGAAGGAGAACAGTGGCATAGTGGAGGCCAGCTGTCAGAGGTATGGTTGCGGTCACAGGTAATGGTCACGTGAACCAGGGTCAGCCAGGAGGGCCAAAGCGCATCGTGAATCGGGAAATCGCGAATTCCATGGACATAAGGATTATGTCATCGTAAGTGTCGAAACTCCGATGGAGTGATATGACCGAGGTCACACGGAGACAGGTCACATGGACCATTGTGTAGCCGGAAGGGGCTAAGGCTCGGGAAAAGAGCACATCAGGGATCGGAGAATCGAGGGTTTCGAATACATGTGCATATCGACAATGAGAATGCCGAATTCGCGATGAGTGAAATCCCAATGGGATCTGAACCATTGGATCAAGCATTGATCGGAGGTTTGTTGTTGTTCATCACAGATTAACGCTTCAGTTATGAATCCGTTAAGTGAAATGGGCTTATTATGACGAATTGGTTAGTGTTTCAGTTGCCAAGACAGATGTCGTTGGATTTCCCATTGGAAGGGGAAGTGGAATCGTTAAGGAAAGGTGTATAAATGAAGTAGACCGAATTGGGTTGATGGTTCTGAATGAAAATGAGTAAACAGTAAGAAAAAGAAGATGAGCAGAGGAATAGCGAGAAGTGAAGGAAGTGTGCAGAGTGAGAACAAAAGAAGAGCAACATGGTAGACAGAACAGAAGCAGAGTAGAATGACAGAAAATATGATACAGAGCAGACCTGTTTAATAAGAGAAGAGTAGCAGAACAGTGAACAGAAGACCATAATTATAGAACAAAGAAAGACTAGTAAGAAATGATTTATCTGTAGAGTTGAATGTGTATTTAACCATTAATGTTTTAGGGAGGTTGGGAGGTGCTCGGGAGGACTGTTGTCCTCAGAGGTTCAAGTGGGAGCTTGAACACAAGAAGTTGTAGCTTCCATCTGGTAGTGGCCAGAGAAATCAGGGTGGCAAGGTGGTGCTAGGGAGAACAGGTGTTCTCTGTTATGCAGGCTGGAGCCTGTGTAACTGGAAGTTGGTGCTTCCATCCAGTTGGTACTGGAACATTCAGGAAGTTGGTGCTTCCATCCAGTTGGTGCTGGAATACTCAGGGACTTGGTGCTTCCTTCTAGTGGGTGCTAGAGAAACCAGAGAGTTGGAGCTCTCAAACAAGTTGCAGCTTGTAAAACAGAGGTAGCAGCCTCATATTGAGTTGGTGCTCAATTGTAAATGATGTACAGAACTGAAAAAAAAAAAAAGGTTGCCTATCATTTCGAAGAAGAAGAGGTTTTCTCCCTTTATGGGTTTCCTCATGAAAATCTGTCTCTGTGTGTATTTTATGTGTGACTGATGATCTTTACTCTTACTGTCCATATGTTGTATGTTGCTTGATGACACATGAAGAAATATTAATAATTATTAAGAAGGTATAAAATTGTTTAAGCTTATAAACAATTGATTCACCTCCCCTCTCAGTTGTTTTAGTATTTCCAACACACCACACATTGTAAACATTGAAATTGATGAGGGGTTGGTTATATTACGAACCATTGAGGAACAATTAAGGGAGACTACAGAGCCTCGTAAAGTCTCCTTGGCCACTTCTTTGGAAATCATTGTGCATTCCATTGCAAGTGCCCAAGGGAAATTGACCTCTATTTCTGATTATAGGGCACGAGTGTATGAGTACTATAGATCTCATTTGGACAGAAACCAAGTCAAAGAACTGGGCATTTCAGAAAAACAAATATTATCTATTTTTAGGGATCTTAGAAATGGAAAATAACTACCATTGAACATGAAACACATCTCCATTGATTGGTGCATCCATCCCCATATTAGTCAAAACTGGATGGATAGGTGGTACATGGTTTTTGATAAACCTCCCTACAATAATAGGGAGATTTCCTTATATTTTCTAAGGAAATTATGGGTTGAGTTTATTATGGGTAAGCATGTCAACTACTTTGACATTGGTGACTTCCATTGGGTAGGTTGAGGGTCTACACAGGACCTGGATCATGCCAGGAATGACCCCTACTTAGGTCCCCATCCCCCTAGGAAAAGGACTGAACCCCTACCCAACATCCTCTTGTTGTAGAGAACTTGCAATAGGTACAGCTAGTCATCTCATCATTTACTCTTAGCCTAGTGCAACACAGTAGCTTTGTTGCACTATCTCGACAGGAGGTGCCTTCTAGTGACATTGATAGAGGATTTAGAGAATTAGCATGCCCAGGAGATTACAATGAGGAGAGAGCACATGGACATAGAATCCATCTATGTGAACCTGACAAATGCTTGATTTATGGGAAGACATTTTATGGGCCTATAGAGCCTAGTGCAGAGCATAGATTCATGGAGGAGGTTAGTATATTAACCCTCTCTATGTTCTTCATCGTTGTACATTTATTTTGTATTTTGCGTATTTATATAGATATTTGATTGTATGTTTTTTTATAGTTGTTGCATCACAGCAGTAGACCCTCTATGCCTATGGGTGCATCAGTGCCTAGCCACACCATTGATGCAGTAGTAGAGGAAGCAGGTTCATTGGGTGCACCGTACACACATGTATGTATCACATTTGATAGATTCATCATAGTCATTTCTTTATTGTATGACATCCTCAAATTTTTTATATGTTCTCTTGTTTCTACAGTATTTTGTACCAGATGATGTTGGGGATTGTCCATCTAGGATGGACAAGTCACCAACGTCACAGGTATCATGTGTAAAGTTAAATATTGTATAATTCTCAAATTGTTTTTGTTTATGTTTTTGAATTTTACTATTTGGTACTAATAGTTCAATTTTATTCATATGTATGTAGGTCGTTGATATATTTTTTAGATATAGTAGTATTGCACCCCCTGGTCACTTGTATGTTTCTTCTGGGTTTCCTTTCTCCAAACCTAGGGTGTTGGAATCACTTGTACAGCCTATGAGGGTCCATCGCAACCCACCTGTCTTCTAGCCACCCTCACAACCAGTTTAAGCCCCATAGATAGTGACTACCATGGTAAAGG
The DNA here is from genome assembly GCA_009831015.1 of Picea engelmannii. Lineage (NCBI taxonomy): Eukaryota > Viridiplantae > Streptophyta > Pinopsida > Pinales > Pinaceae > Picea > Picea engelmannii. The sequence goes on along the minus strand of ML811399.1, from coordinate 69,739 downwards.
TTGTCTCGAAGTAGGTTGTACAACCTAGTGATCCATCTACGAGTGAATCTACATTGATACCTGAGATATTCACAGTGCGATAATTCATTTATGATAATTTCTTATGTTTCATGAATTTGTTTTTATGCATATTTGTTTAATTTTCTTGACTTGATCCTTTTAATTGATGCATGGTGGCATTGTAGAGAGATTAGGGTCCTGGAGGAGGGTAACACCCTCTCGATTGACAGTTTCATATGCGGTGAGTTGTCTTAGGTCAAATTAGAAAGTATCAATTTGTATGTCTATTAATCCATTGATGAAAAAAACTTATAACATTATTTATTCTTTGTGCAGTCTCCAGAGCGTCGAAGCAAATCTAGGCCTAAACTCTCAAGGTGCATCCTCGAGCAAGAGAAGAAATATAGATTTCCATGATGATTTTGAGGGTGGTGAGGGTGGCAATGGTCAATTATTGACCAACTAATGCCATTTTGTAGGTAGGCCACAATATAAAAAAAAATTATGTTAGGGCACTTGGTTTTTCTTTGTATATTGGGAACGAGTTGCCATTTTGTAAAAAATGTACATTTTAGATGATGTTGAGTATATATATATATATATATATATATATATATATATATATACATTTCATGGAACATTTTTTTTTAATCTCATTTTTTCTACATTTTATGTTGATGAATATATGAATTCCAAAGTGTATGAATTTTATGTGTATTAATCCCTTGATTTGTTTCTAAAGTGATTATAAATACTTGCATTACGCATTAAGGAATAACTTATGATGGAAAATATTTCTTAGTGCTAAAACCATAAGCAATTAATGGTTCTCAAGTAGCATTGCTTGTTAATCAACCATGTATATATACATCATCGATAGATCACTCCTTCTGAATTATTTGCATGAATGTTGTGGATATCCATATTCTAACTCACAACCAACAATATGGACTACGTCTTGAATTATCTCCATCCAAATCCAATGACAATCCACACTCAAATAGTGGTCACTTGAAAATATTGCGACCTTAAAAATGTCATATTAAAATAATTTATTATAGAAATAATTTTTCTCGTTTATATTCTACATAATTGTAAATCACTTAACAATTTCAGATCAATGTTATTTTCTAGGGAACACACATTATTCCCCTCTTTCTATGCATGACATATATAAAATCATTTGATTTATGTGTAACCCTTCATAAATGCCAAAAAGACTAGTTAAGGACTCATTAATGCACATGTTTGTTTAGATTGTGTAGTGGGTATATGTGAATTTTGTTAAACCCATCAAGTATTAATAGAATTTATTCAGTCTTCTATGATGTCCACTAAACTTATTGATTTTGATCAATAGAACAAGAGAGTTCACATGGAAAATAGATCTTAGAATGTGTATCATTTTCCACCTACAAATAAATGTTTTTAGGTTACATTTCATGACACACTATAGAAAGTAATTATATGCTACCAAAATTCCTCCAAGAAGACTTGAAACCATTATTATTTTCCCTTCATCATCTATGAGAGTTTATTTACCATTCCTACCCAATTTTTGGTTTAGAGCACACAAGGAGACAAAGGACCCTCCCAAACCCAATCCCAGAAACATGTCGATGCCATGCCATGGCATTGTCATTCATTGCCAAGTCATTCCATGCCATTCCATTTCCATGCCATTGTCAAACATTTCCATGCCATGCCATTTCCATTCCTTGCCAATACATGCCATGTCATGCCATATCATGTCATTTCCATGCCAATGTTATTCCTTTCCAAGACAATAAATTATATTAACTAAGTTACAAAAAGATAAATATAACAACCCTTCACACAAGTAATCATTAGATGAAAGGGGGATGACAATGAAACCCTAAACTAGGGTTTAGAAAACAAATGTTTTTTGAAATGCAATATGACACATAACAACCCTATAATATTCAAGACATCAAGCCCTAGAATATTCAAGACATCATTGATATGCCTACCATTCCAAGTCATTGCATGCCATTGACATGCCTTTCCAAGCCATGCCATGACATTTCCTTGCCTTACCATGAATTTCCATGCATTTCCTTTCCATGACATGCATTTCCTTTCTTTATCATTCAATGCCATGTAGGACTTGTCATACCGTGCATTGCCATGTCATGCATTGCCTTTCCTTTCCATGGTAATTTATGGTATTTCTTTCCTTTACATGGTATGGTATGGTATGCCTTCCATTGCCTTTTCATGGTATGGTATAGTATGCCTTGCCTTTCCTTGCCTTGCATGGTATGGTATGGTATGATATGGTATTGTATGGTATGCCTTGTGTTTCCATGGTATGGTATGGTATGGTATGCCTTTCCTTGCCTTGCCATTGCCTTTTATGGTATGGTATGGTATGGTATTGTATGCATTTCCATTGGAAATGGAAATAGCAATGGTATGGTATGGTATGTCATGGTATGGTATGGTATGCATTGGCATTGGCATTGGAAATGGAAATGGTATGGTATGGTATGCATTGGCATTGGCATTGGAAATGGAAATGGAAATGGTATGGTATGGTATGCATTTCCTTCCCATTTCCTTGCAAGGTATGATATGGTATGGTATGCATTTCCTTTCCATTTCCTTATATGGTATGCATTGGCAATGGTATGGTATGGTATGGTATGGTATGCATTGGAAATGGAAATGGTATTCATTTCCTTGCCATTGTATGGTATGCATTGTAAATGGTATGGTATGGTATGCATTGGCATTGGCAATGGAAATGGTAATGGTATGGTATTATATGAATTTCCTTTCCATTGCCTTGTATGGTATGGTATGGTATGCATTGCCTTGTCAGTTTCTTGTATGGTATGCATTCGAAATGGTATGGTATGGTATGGTATGGTATGCATTGGAAATTGTATGAATTTGAAATGGAAATGGTATGCATTGGCAATGGAAATTGTATGCATTGGAAATGGGAATGGTATGCATTGTCTTTCCATTGTATGGTATGAATTGGCATTGGTATAGTATGGTATTTTATGGTATGGTATGGTATGCATTCACATTGGCAATGGCAATGGAAATGGTATGGTATGGTATGGTATGGTATGTATTTCCTTTCCATTTCCTCGCATGGTATGGTATGGTATTCATGGTATGGTATGGTATGGTATGCATTAAATCCAAAATACATAGTTATGACCATCAAACATTGGTGTTCCATTCTTAGTGCAATCCATGATCTATCTTCCAATGGTTAAATTGTTCATGAAAGACCTTCTCTGATACCAATTGTTGATATATTCAGGGATACTGAGGGGGGCGTGAATTAGTATAAACAATTTATCACTTATAATTTCATTCAAGATATTGTTGCATTCAAGATATCATAAAAAATATAACCATAGATACACAGTACACAATAATTTTGCGTGGAAACCCAAATGGGATAAAACCACAGAATGTTTTTTAATGTATTAGAAGATTACATTCACTGGAAGCATCAACTTCTAAGATTCTCCAGCACCAATTGGAGAATCTTCCAGTGGTTAAATTGTTCATGAAGGAACTTCTCTGATACCAATTGTTGATATATTCAGGGATACTGAGGGGGGGGGTGAATTAGTATAAACAATTTTTCACTTATAATTGCATTCAATATATTGTTGCATTCAAGATATCATAAAAAAAAATAACCATAGATACACAGTACACAATAATTTTGCATGGAAACCCAAATGGGATAAAACCACAGAATGTTTTTTAATGTATTATAAGATTACAGTCACTGGAAGCATCAACTTCTAAGATTCTCCAGCACCAATTGGAAGGAGGAACCAACCCCTTAAATATTTTGGCACCAACTAGAAGGAGGCACCAACCCCCTTGGGAGCACCAACTAACACTTCTCAGGAACCAACCTACAAACTGAAGACACCAATATTCTCATGCACCACCCAACTACCTTTATTTCAAATATTGCAATTATAGTAAAATATCTTCTACGAAAACTTTCAAGAATTACAAGAGCACCCTCTTAATAGAACCATCTTTTCAAAGTGAAACTCCTTGCCTTGATAGTTGAAAACATAGATTGCATCACCCTTTATCTATATCTTTCATATGTTGCCTTATTACCTTCACTGGATCACCTTCTTATCATATTTGTTGAGTCATCCGCATATTTCCCAAATTGAACCATATCTAAAACAGGTTCTTCAATCTGATCCTCTTGTTGAGTTGTATCTACCTATGTAATTGTCAATTGATCCTTTCAACAAGCTTGGAATAGAAAGAAAAATAGCTCTGGAAAATAACATTAACACAACCTTTGATATTGCACTTAACACCCCTTCATTTTCCTCAGATATAGCCTTAATTCACTTCAGATTTGGCCTAAAATTCATCTCACATTCGGCCTCTAAATTTCACCTCAAACCGTCTTGTAGACTCACATTACATGGCTCCTAGAAACCACCTCAGAACGAACATCCAACTTGGTCTTATAGCCTCGGGAAAATTTCCTTACAACCTTAGGAAGTTCTCCTTACAGCCTCATATAGTTTGTCATTACATCCTCAGAAAGTTTGTCATTACAGCCTCAAAAAAATTCCCATTATAGCCTCAGATAGTTTTTCATTACAACCTCAGAAGGTTAACCATTACAGCCTCAGAAGGTTTACCATTACAGCCTCAAAAACTTTATCTTATAGCCTCAAAACTTGTTTGGAACATATCTCAATAGATTCATAAAATTTGATCAAACAACTCACCTTGTTCACATGGAATCTACCTTAGAAAATCTCATACCTGGGCCTTAGATCTCCCTTATGCTCCTGGAATTTTGGGCCTCTTAAACCTTTTTTTTCCTTAGAGAACTTTCCCTTTCTACCTTAGAGAATTCACTTGATTTTATGATTAGAATGAGGATTCTAGTGCCTTATTTATACTCAAATTGACCCTCCTTTTAGGGCCTCATAGAGGGCCAACTTCAACCACATCATTTTATTTTTAATAAAAATATTCCACCTTTTAGGGTCGACTTCATAAACACTTCATTAAGTTTAATTTTATTAATTATTTCAAATGGGGCCAACCCATGCAATTGGGAAACATTATATGATCATCCTTTAATAGGTCATATCTCCTCAACTGTGAGGAACCATGTGGCGTTCCACCTACCATTTGAAACTATTTGACAAGGACTATAAATCCATGGAGGTTTTACATGCATTTGCAATGTCCTTCATACTTATTTTCTTCAATAAACTTTGGGCTTATTGGACACACCTCTGGGGTTTCTTAACCATATTTTTAGGGCTTCTTGACCATACATTTGAACTTCTTTTCTTGATGACTGGGGATTCTTGTAGACTTCTTCAAAACATCTTCCCATGAGGGCCATACTTAGAGATACACCATAAGGGGGCCACTTTGGAGACTTTTTCAAATAAACCCATCACTTCTAGGGGATTTTGAAATTGTTGCAAGGCTTCTTCTAGGGTTGACATCAATGACAACCAATTTTCCAACACAGTTTTTTTTAATGGGATGCCTTTGGAAGGCCAACCATCATAGCTATTTGTTTCACCTTCCCATTGTGCCAAAAGAAAAAATAAAATGAAATAAAACAAAAACATGTTTATTTACAACATTTAAAAACATTTTCCAAGATCCAATTCGAATCACACCTCCACATTTGAAATATTTTGGTCCCAAAAATTTGGACCACTAAGGAGACGAAATAAAAAGGCCTCCATTTTCCTCTGCATATCCATCATTCCATTGTTGATGAAGGTGTCTTCCTTCCTTCTTGTCTTCCCTTGTTTTGGTGTTAGAGGAGTTGTGTTATTTCTCTCTTAGCATGCTTTGACGATGTATGCCTTGCCACCCTTGACCAAGCGGTACTTGTTTTTTCACTTGTAGAAGGTAGCATCCCTATCCCACAAGTAGGGGCTACCCAGCATCACTCCACAGGTGTCCAATGGTGAAAATTAATATTCTACCTCATCAACATAGCTGGAACTAATGGAAAACTTGATTTTACATCGTCAAGTGATTCTCATAACATTTTTCTCTTGCAACCATACTAGTGAACTTGGTTAAAATTAATCATAGGTTTCTAGACGAATCTCATCAAATAATGCTTCAAAAACCAAATTACATTGAGAACCACTATTGAACAATGCATTTACCTTCTATTTCTTCACTTGAACTTTGATTTGGAATAGAAAATGTTTATCTCCACTCACGTTTGGTTGTTACAATGTGGTGCAAACCATAGCTTCGTCCAAATCAGAGGTGCTTTTTACTGCTTCTTATTTTGTCTCAATAGCTCTGTTGGATTTCCCCTTGGAATTTAGCCACTTTAAACATAACTCTAAAAGAATTTTCCAACACTTCTCTTCCATGTTTCCATCTACATTGCAATGTTTGCAATGCCTATTAGGATCCCTCCATTTTTTAGCTATGGTTGTCATCTTCTTGTCTCTTCTCTTGCTAGGTTCTTCTTGGCCCATGTGATGCTCTCATTTCTTGGAGTCCAACTCAATGTAGATATCTTTCTTTCTTTCCTTGTCTATGATTTTCGCAACATGAAGCTACAATTTGTTACAGCAAGAATTGCCTCACCCTATGCAATCTTGCACAGAGGGCCTTATTCCATTTCCCTATGCAGACTTATATTCCCTATTGATAAAATCTAGAGACAAAAATAAATATGTTTCCAGATGTATGCATCTTGCACACTATACATCATGTGTATACGCAGGCTACTCCACTGTAGCCTGCGTACATCAGGATTTGTGCCAGAAAATGTAAAATAAATGGCGGGTTTCCATGTCACAATAGGAGATCTCTGATCCTTTGCCTTCCATGTACTAGAAACGTTCTGACTTGGCCCTTTAGTTCCATTTTGAAGGCTATAAAGAGGCCAATTCTGAGCTATGGAAAAGGAGAAAGAATTCAACTTTGAGAGCAAAGTTACTCTGGAGGAATTATTTACTTATATTGAGTCTGCATCCCTTTGTCCTTTAAGTCTGAACACAATGTCCAGCCACCAAGATATTCCCTTATTGATTGAGAACCTCATTGTTTCTCTCTTATGAGATTTCCTTTGGTGGAGGATTGAAGTGGTGGAGGCCCAGCTGGAAGGAACTTAGTTTCTCGGTTCTAAACCGTGTCGACACGGAAGTATGTAACATTTTCGCTTCTCCTGATCATTTATTAATAGAAATACTCTTTTCCCGTCCAATTGATATCTTGCAAATATATTGAATTATTATTCCATGGGAATATTTGTCATGTTTATTAATGGATTATGCTATCTAATGTGCTAAACTTTTATATTACTACCATATGCTTGGTTCACTTTTTTGTTGAGAACTTGTTGCAGGTATATCGCTTTGGGTCAGAGTGCTCAACGATGGACGTCATTGAACAGATGGACGAGGTAGACCTTCTATATTTTCTTGCTAGCATATTTGTTTATATAGCATACTTGAGAAGAGAGTTGATTTCTGCAGTAATTTCCATATGTTGTGGTTCACCCTAGCCGTAGAGAGTTTTTCCTCGTAATATAATTGGCGACCATACTAGGGATTGATCTTCTTTCTAAGGGTTTGACATAATTTTCTCTTTAGATTTCTCTTGTTTCTATTGTGGTTCTTGTCGTATCATTGTTTGACAGCTCCTGTTCACTCTAGGTCTGAGTTTTCATCCTTTCTCCCTTGCTTGGCCTTGTTTTGAAGAATATACATGCCTTTTTCCTGAACAGTTGCGTACATACGCAGGCTGTCTCACTGCAAGATGCGTATATACGCTTTGTTTGTCTGAGAAGTCACGTACATCAGTTTTCCTTGCTTGTTTTCTAGGTTTGGTGGTTGTTCGGTGGGATTTGATGTTTTTTTAGTCTTGTTAGGTCTCTATAGTGCCTGTTGAGTGTTTCTGAGATGACAGGAAGCCTTCTTTTGGTTTAATTTCTGAGCGAAGTCTTTCTCATCATCTTTTCATTTTTTATTGACCTTGTACATTGGGCTGGGTGTTTTGTTGCTTGGTATCCTCCTTGGGTTATCTCTTTGTATACATAGTAGGGTTATATATCAAGTTAATTTTCAGTCCATGCATTTTCAGTCTTGTTATATTGAAAATACAAAAATATAGGCATTTTTCATTTCTTGGATTTTTTGTCTTTTGAGTATTTTTCATTAGCTTAGGGCATATAGTGAAAGATTGCATTTTTACTTCTGAATTGCATAGTTGAATTTGAAAATTGCATTGGTTTTTAGAAGCATATAATTCATTAAAAGTTAAAGTTGGGACTTTGCAATATTTTCATATTTACTTTTCCTGCAGAGTCATAACACCATGAGTTTCACTACCATACCCTTTTTGAGTAATCACAGCCATTAAAATCAACGCTATAATTTAAAATTAATTAGTCATGGTTTTACTTTCTAGGGTGCACAAACTAGCCTAGGATTTAGTGCCTTGGAATAGGATTTTGTGAGTAAACTTCTCCAAGGCAATTAAATCAACATATGTGTCTGAGTCAAGGAGTGGAGAAATCCATTGTATAATTGGTAAGATCAGGAGGCTCCACTCACACCGGAGTTAATCACGAGGTCGCATGAAGTCGGTTGAAGAGATATCCCCTCGATACCTTCCTAGCATCAGAGATATTTCTGGGGATCTATTCATATATGGGGATCTTGCTAGTGCCTTTACCTCCGTGAGAGGTGGTACTTTCAATGTTTCAGGATTTTCTACCCTTCCCATATGGTGGACCTGACTTATGACTTCTCGTTTGTGCATCGGTTATATGGTGGTTTATTAGTTTCTTGACTTAGGTATCTCATAGGTTACTTTCAGGGGTTATTCTACAGGTACCCTAGGCTAGATAAGGGTCAGACAACACACAGCCTTTATGGAGGATTACCTCTCTGGGGGGATCTGACTGACTGGTTGTTAAGCCTACAAGGGCCCTTATAATTGATTATGTTACCTTCAATCTTTAGCAAGGAGTCTCAGGCCCCTCTTGGGAGAGACATACCTTCTTTAAGGAGGGATGCCACTCGACCACTTTACCCTGTTTGTATGCATATTGGTCGTTTTACTTTTGGTGTGCTCTTTGATTACTACTTGGCCTTAAGATTTTATATTGAGTTCTCATTATCATGGATAGTGGATTTTTGTTATCTCCCTCATTTACCACTACCTACCCCACGATGCCTACTCATTTCATGGGGATGAATCCTTTCGCTTTTCATAATGGTATGCAGAACTATGGCACTCAGTCCATGCCTAGGGCCTCTAGTCATTCTCCTGTTGATATGCCTTCACCCTTGCAATCCTCTCCCTCGTCCACTTATATGAATCCTAGCATTGGATCTGAGGGCACCATGGCCCCAATGCCTACATCTTCATTTGATATGAGTCATGTCCCTCAACCAGATTTCGTGACGGGAGGTTGGAACCTCCCCTCTTACAGATCCAATCCTAGCTATCCTCTTTCAGGAGCCAATACTCAAATGGGTGCTTATTCTACTTACTACACCCCATCTATGTATCCTTCATCTTCCATGTCGGTTCCTTCGAGCACTTTTCCCATGATGGGTCCTTATGTATCCCCGGGTGTTTCATACAAGGAGAATCAGTTTTACAGTTTGGGTTACCCTCTTCACTAAACCCCTTCACAAGGGGGAAAATTATATCCTCACTTGAATAGTCCTTATCATACTTCATTATCATCACATACTTCGGTGATGATACCCATTCATACCTCTCTGAATCAATTAAACAGAGGATACTACCTTTTCGGATAGGGACAGGGGGAAAACCAGGATCCTTCTTGGCCTGCAATATTCCAAAGTCAATATTTCCATGGACCTTAGTATCAAATGCCACAAATAACCGCTAGTACAGTCACTGTCAGTCATACTGGAGCTCCATCACCAACCTCTATCATTCACGTTGGATATGGGTTGACAACTTCCACAAGTCATGTTGACAACACCCAGTCGTTGCTAGTCATGTTGGGGGAACCACTCTAATTTCCACAAGTCATATCAATGCCACATCTCCAACCTCTGTACATCATGTAGGATATGACTCTCTCAACTTTTCTTGTCACCTTGGGAACATGTCACCAACCATTGTGAATGACATCGGGGGAATTGAGAATCCCAGACGCCTCCGACGTAAACCTAAATTCCTTTGCAGGACTTGTGAAGGAGATCACTTTACTCATTTGTGTCCAGCTACTGTTGGGATACTGGAAGCATGGGGATCCCCTAAGTGCCCTTCATATTTCGAGGCATCTATAGTTTCACCACACCTCGTTCCTCCTTTGATTGACACAGTGGTTATGTCACCACAATCCCCTCCTGACCTCACCCCCGTTGTTGAGGGTGATGTGTTCCCTATCCCTATTATCATGCATCCTCTTCAACCTAGAATCAAAGAAGTGGATGTACCAGTGAAATATCTGGGCAATCCTACTCTCCTTGTGGAGGGTGATGCATCCTTCCATCATGTCGTCAGCATTCCTGATCCTACACCTTTTGAACGAGACATATTTTTACTTTCACCAAGTCCTCTCCCTCCAAGTTTTTAGGAGATCACCTTTGACTGGGACGGTCCTATGGAGTATCCAATGCCCCCGCCTATGCCCTTTCCGGTAAGGGACATTATCAGATATATCACTGAGACCATATCCTCAGCTAGTGCTTTATCCTCCTTGACTTGGAGAGCATTGGGTTTTCCCAAGCTTATGTTGGTTATTCGTAAGATACTGGCATTCCATAGAATCTCTGCAAGGGAGCCTTGGCCTCCCCCGTGACTTGTCGCCTAGACTCTCCCACACAAGTTTAATTTAAGCTCTTTTCCAAATCGTATTTAAAAAGTGAAAAGATTGCCGAGTCATTTGTCCCTTTCACACTCATTAAATTGGACTTGAAAGTTCATGAGTCTTAGTTAAGATATTTTCCAACTCATTATCAAAAAGTGAAAATATCTTTGAGTGAACTTGTCTTTTTCACACTCATAAATTGGTTTTGAAAAGACATCTATTTGGCACAATTTTATCCCTTTTTCACACCAAGTAGACTAAAAGACATTAAAAATGACATTTTTTGGCGTCAAGTTGTGATTGCATCTTATGCCCCTGCTTGCAGTATTGAGCCTATAGTTGGTTCTCATTTTGCATTATAAATTGTTTGCCTCGACAGTTTTGCATCCTCAACTAAGCAGAGCCTTGTTGATATCCTTCGCAATTTGACATAGTATACCTAGGAGGGAACATTCCCCCCAGTGTCCATCTCCTGCATTCATTTCCCTGCATTGAGCATAAGTATGTTCCACTGCTGGAACTAGTTTTTATTACTTGCGACACTCGTTTCCTCCTCTGTATCATAGCATTTATTTTTCTATGAAAAAACAAAAAAAGACGGGAAGGAAGGGAGTATTATCTTATATTGGCAGAAGTCATTTCTCCTTTGAACAAAGCACAAAGATATTGAGTGCATTCATCATCATAATTTTGGGATTATCATGGCCTTGGGAATTTGAGCTCGTTACAGAATCCTCTCTACTGACGGGTTACTCTTCCAGTCCCTATAGAGAATTTCATTGATGCCTCCTGCATATTATGGTTTCATTGTTTGGTCTATGCTATCGGATTCCTCCATATGTCTCATGCTCTTGTTCAAAGGAAGTCTATCAACCTGTGTCAGCCACTCCTCAAAACTCTTGACTTTCCATGTCATCTATACCCTCATTTTGTCTCAGAATCACATGATATTGTATTCCTATCATGCACCCTGGCCCTACTTTCATCATTGGTAGGTAACCTTGAACCTGACAATCAACATTTCATCATTGGTCCTTGACTGGGTGGTTTCCCTTGTGTTCAATGGCAAGACATCTATTCACACATTGGGATTTGTGTAGTGTCTTGGATGCCATTAGCCTTATTGGTGGTTTCCTAGCCTTTGTCAGCAGTTTTCATCATTGGTTGCTATTCAGAGGGTCATTTTTCTGTACCACTTGCACTTGGCACACACGAAAGACACACATGGTCGTTGGTTTGTGAACATGTTCTTCATTCGATTTCCACCAAATCATGAAGTTCCTTCTTTGTACCTCGTTATCACTGATGAGAGATGCCTTAATGCTCTCCTTTCAGCGGGTCTCTTTCCATCGACTTCATCCCATTTATTCTGGAAACGGCACCTAGAGTCTTATGAGTACCTTGAGGCTTGCAGTCATTAGTGGGAAGCTCTCTTGCCATCAACAGTTGGGAATACATCAATGTCTCATGATCGATGGATTCTTTAGGTGTTCGACACCGACTCCTTTATTCACACTTGTAAGAATGTACTCGATGCCTTGATACCTACTTTCATTATTGGTAGGTTGTCTCACGTTTGTTAACGGTATACATCAATGACTAGTAATCAAACAATGTCTCATTATGTTCGACCTCAACTCCTTTATTCACATGATGTACACTTTCACCCTTGGCAGATTGTGTAGAAGACTTGAAGACATCGCTATGTGGCCACAGCTTTCCTAAGTTGTTGCTTCCTTTTCATTGGACCAGTACCTATATGACTCCAATTATCATGGGAGACCAGATTATACTCCATGGTATATAGATATCTTTAGAATGGTTTTGAGACTATTTCTACTCGTCCTTGTTCATGACTATGACATATATTGGCATGTAACAGCATTTGTATTTGATTATTCATGGCCACGGATACTTGTTTGGTATATTTTTCACATGGATATCCAGTGTAATTTTATTGGCAGCCATGTATGCAAAGTCAATGCAGAATGTAATGAGAAACGAGTTCGTCCAGTTGGTTTTTCACCTACCATTCCACTTCTGGGTTGTTTATAATGTATTTTTTCCATCGCAGATACTCCTATGAACTCACACATTAGGGGACATCTGTTACAATAATATTTTCCTCACCCTATGCAATCTTGCACAAAGGGCCTTATTCCATTTCCCTATGCAAACTTATCTTCCCTGTTGATAAAATCCAGAGACAAAAATAAATATTTTTCCACATGTATGCATCTTTCACACTATACAGCATGTGTATACACAGGCTACTCCACTACAACCCACGTACATTGGGATTTGTGCCAGAAAATGTAAATTAAATGTCGAGTTTCCATGTCATGATAGGAGATCTCTGATCCTTGGCCCTCCATATACTGGAAAAGTTTTGAAACAACCCTTCAGTTTCATTTTTAAGGCTATAAAGAGGTCAATTTCGAGCTATCAAAAAGGAGAAAGAATTCAACTTTGAGAGCAAAGTTACTCTGGAGGAATTATTTACTTCATATTGAGTCTACGTCTCTTTGTCCTTTAAGTATGAACACAGTGTTCATCCCCCAATCTCTTCCCTTATTTATTGAGAACCTCATTGTTTCTCTATTATGAGCTTGCCTTTGGTGTAGGATTGAAGTGGTGGAGGCCCAACTGGAAGGAACTTAGTTTATCGGTTTTGAACCATGCCAACACAGAATTCTGTAACATTTGCATCTATGTTGATCATTTATTAATAGAAATACTCTTTTCCCATCCAAATGATATCTTGAAAATATATTGAATTATTATTCCATGGGTGTATTTGTCATGTTTATTAATGGATTAAATGGTATCTAATGTGCTAACCTTTTATATTACCACCATATGCTTGTTTCTCTTGTTTGTTGAGAACTTGTTGCAGGTATATTTCTTTGGGTCAGAGTGGTCAACGGTGGATGTCATCAAACATCTGGATGAGGTAGTCCTTTTATCTTTCCTTTCTAGCATATTTTTTTTATATAGCATACTTGAGAAGAGAGTTGATTTCTTTAGTCATTTTTGTCTATTGTGGTTCACCCTAGCCATAGAGAGATTTTCCTCGTAACACAATTGTCTTCGGATATGGAAGAAATTTCCTCCAAGGTACTTCATCACCACTCCTGGCTCTTTGAGAGATATACCTAAGTGAAGGGTTTTCCTCCTGAACTCAGAAGTGTATTCTTGCACTCATTTTCCTTGTTCTTTCCCAAGTTACTACCACTTCATGATTTTCTCCTCTTCGTAACCTATGGGACATAATTGTGACTTCATCAATGCCTTGAATTCATCACATTTCATCACTATGGGCTTGTTTCCTATCCTTAGTGCATCCACATAACCCTCCCACCATAGAAAATCATGTTCAGACATCCTCAAATGGTAAAAGGAAAACCAATGTGTTACTTGGACTTGATAAAACTGAAAGTAAACTACCAATTGTTTCAACTCGCTATCCAAGGCTTCAGCATTAATTTTTCCATCAAACATCGGTATTTCAAGCTTCACTTCAACTTTAAAAGGAATATTAGAAGATGGAGAAAATTTGTTGCCATAACCTAAGTTTCCAAACATCTTTCCTTTGGGACCTTCTAGGCCAGCCTTGTATTCTTCATTCTCAGTCTCTGCTAAGTGTGTTTCCTTACCCTTCATTACCAGTAGTTGCATCACCAACTATGTCAATGTAGTAATGACTTTCTCCATCTGATCCAATCTGACCTCTGGGTCTTCCATTTCTTCTTATTCATGATGATGCCCCACCATTTAAGGTACTTTGCTTCTCTGCAGGCTTATCAACAATGATTTTCCACTATTTTGGTACATGCATGTGTTCTCCAAGCCTTTGGAAACTGCTCTGATACCATCCAATCCATAATTGAGGGACTGATATTCCACTCAATTTTCCAACACGGATGACTATTGTGGATTAATTTTGTTTTCTATTTTTAATGACCAACTCCAGTGGAAAATTCAATGAAGTAGAAATATGTTTCCACTCCAAAGATAATGTAACATTTAAAATAATTTATATTCCACTCAACAATAGGCTAGGTTAATTAGTTATCAAGCATTAAAATGGAATCATAACTCTATCAATATCTCAATAACTAATCACAGTAGCATACCCAACAAATTGTAGAGGAAAAAAACACATATGAGACAATGTTTTACTCTAGAAACCCAACATTCACTAGAGATTTTATTACATTCAAGAGAATATTATAGAGGAGTGAGTTATACATAGACTTTGTGTATTGTTACTCACTGTGAATATCAAAACTAAAGTAGGCCATGGCTCAGAAACACCTTTGCTTAGAGTGAACAGACACATTAACTCCTTCATCCACTCAATCTCAAGCGAGTTGTCCTCTTCAAGATTTAATTTTTTCTATTGTCCTTCCCTCTTTCTACTTGCATCTCCCTTCCTTTTCCTCTTAACTACAACCTTCATTGTTTTTAATGGGATTTATTTGGAAGGCCAACCATCACAGTTGTTTGTTTCACCTTCCCATTGTGCTATAAGACAAAATAAAATCAAATAAAACAAAAGCATGTTTATTTACAACATTTACTAACATTTTCCAAGATCCAATTCGAATCAAACATAAATGAAAAAATCTTCCAATTAAGCATAAACTGAAATAATCACCTCCTAATTGGGTTTCATGAACGAAACCCACGAAATGACAGATCTATGCAAGGATATAATGGAGGAAATCCAAACAACATAAGAATGGTGCAAATCTAAGAGACTACAAAAATTAAGAGAAACATAAATTAAGCATAAATTAAAAGTTGAATCACCTCCCAATTAGGTTTCATGAATTAAACCAATGAAACAAAAAATATATGTAAGGGATAATGGAGGAAAATTCAAACAACATCATGTTGATATTATCGTAGTTGTGGGAGGTATCAACCTCCATGTGTAACCTCTAACTAGATTAGAATATTTTGAAAGATAGAGAAACCCTAAATAGATGTGTAGAAACCCTAGAAGACAAGTTGTCTCAATAAAAGAATTACTATTGAATTATTATTCTATAAAAGGAGAAGTCATCCTAAACAGGTGAAAAAGAGCACTATAAATAGAGGGCACTTGAGCTCATTTGGTGAAACACTCACTCACAATCTCACATAATACAAAGTGGTGTGTAACTCTGGACGAGGAGTGCAGTTGCAATGACTGTAGTTGAGTATTGGTTATGGTTTCTGGTTTTTGGAATTTCTTCTTGGTGCAAAACCTTTGGAGAAAGTTGTGTTATCCCTTAGTTATTTGTTGGGTCTAGTATTGCTTTTGGAATTATTCTATCTGTCAAGGTTATGGTTCTCGAGGGTGGTTGCATGCCTATGGTTGGGTGACAATATTGTGATATTTTATATGGTTAAACGAGCACATATTAATAGGTTATGGGCCCACACCACCTTCAATATAGTCTAACCACTAGAAGGTAGTGTGGAAGTTCTTTATTAAGCTCATTGTGGCACCAGTTGCAGCTGCAACTAGGGTTTTTTATTGTGCAGTTGCAACAAACCCTAACCTAACCTTATGGGCACTTCAAGTGAGAAGTTTCGCATAATTCAGGGACATTCTAGTGCGCCTTATCTTAACACACCTCTTGGTACTCTCAGCAAGAAAAAACATCAAGGTTGAATTTTTGGGTCAAAGTTAATGTTTGAATGGTCAAATTCAAAGTCAAAGGCAGTCATGACTTACTCTATGAAGACAGAAAACAAGTTATAAGGAGCTTCAAACTTCATAGCATGGAAGACAAGGATTGACCTCATCTTTTCCAAGAACAAACTTCTAGATATCATGAAAGGAAAGATCATGGAACCACAGTTTGAAGCAGGAAAAGTAAATGAACCTTAGAACGTTGCAGCAATGGAGAATTTTAAGTACAATGACATCAATGTTGTGAGCATCATTGTGGACTCTATAAAATATCACTTGATACCCTACATATAAAATATCGACTCATCCAAGAATATGCATGATGCCCTAACTAACCTCTTTGTAGTCAGAAATATTGGACAAGTGATGAGTATGAAGAATGAGCTTCATGAAACAAAAATGACTAAGGATGATATTTTTACCCCATACTTTATAATGATTTCTCAGATGAGAGATCAACTACAAGCCATTGAAGAAGTTATTCCAGAAAAGGAAATTATGAATATTGCACTTAATGGTCTCTCTATATCATGGGATGCATTTGTTGCAAGAATGAACAAAAGGAAGGCATTTCCAACACTTTAAGAACTTTGGACATGTTTCTCACAAGAAGAGACAAGGATAAACTCAAAAGGAAGAGGATGCTCAATCCTATGCAACAAAGTTCAAGAGACACGGAGGTAAGAAAAGATCAAGGAATAAATCCAATCATAAGAGAGATATGTCAAAGGTACAATGTAATGGATTCCATGATTATGGCCACTACAAAATTGATTTACCTAAACTAGCAAAGAAGAGAAAGGAAAGACACCATGCGTCAGCTGCCAATGATGAAGAACCCTCAAAGAAAGCCAAGCATGAAGAAAAATATGTCTTCTACTACTCAACTCTTACATGATACTTTGAATATTACATGTGGATGATCGATAGTTGAGCTTCAAGACATATGACTGGTGATTGTAAAAATCTCCCAAGCATGGAGGAAAAGGAAACCTCTCATAAAGTGGAACTTGGAGACAATAACTCTTATGCAGTCAAAGGATTGGGAAAATCTTCTATCAAAATGGAATCAAGTAACAATGTTTTATATGTTCCTAGTTTGAAAAAGAATTTAGTATCTATTTCTTGCTTGGAAGACAAAGAATATAGAATAGCCTTTGTCGATGGAAAAGTTCTTGTATGGTCTAAAGATTCCAAAATATAAAATGCTAGAGTTATTGGGATATGTGAAGGAAGATTGTATAAACTCCTAGGTCAAAATGCTCAAGCTCTTGTACATGATAAACTCAATTCTAGTGATTTATGGCATAGAAGGTGTTATCACTCCAAGAAACTCTTTGAGGTTGTAAGTCAAAGATGCTTGGTAACTTAAAGTAAACTTGTTTTTTGTGTTTTTGTGTTTTTGTATGTGTGGATCAATGGGATAACTCAACTACAATATGGTATCCAGACAGTCAAAATGAATAATCAAATAAACCAATGCCCTCAAGGATCAATAATCAGATAATAGCTTTAAGTGGGTGAAGAAGACAATGCTTATAAACCAGATACACAATGATGGGTTTAATAAACAATGTAAGAAACTATTAATCAAGTTATGAACTGACTAATGAGATGACATTCATTTTGCAGTTAAAACAACTTGAATAAGAGTACAAAAGAAGGGTGGAAATATGACATTAATAGAGAGAGAAACTTGTGATCTGTATTATCATATGAAAAGTCTGCTACAAAGGTATAGTTCTTGTATCCAAAATCGAACCCCTCCTTCTATCAAATGATAGGTATTTATATCTTTTACAACAAATATCAGATCCTATAAACATGGATCTGGATTTCTAAATATGGAAAATAGAGTACAAAACTTAATACAATAATATACCTAATATTTAACCAAATAGATTTAATCTGATCATTACAAGTCGAATTTGACAGCTAAAGCATTATTTGGCAATCTGTAGGTAAAAATCGCAGATTCATAAATCTGTCTTTGATGACTAGGATATTTTCTGTCAATATTTATTGTGCCATTTGGTGTTATTTCCTCACCACATGTCTTTAAAGATGGATGAGAAAGATGATTTAGCTCCTCCTAATTATTATCCATCATTTAATACCTTTCCCATGTATTCAAGAAATCAAAAATTGTGATCTGGGTAGAAAGAAGACGTTTTTGGACTCTTTTGTGCTTTCACCGGCTCTTTTGTCCTAAATCCTCCCCTTTATCTGGTGAAAAGGAAATCTTTCAACGGCTAACTAGCAAATTTCAGAACCAATGAGCTGGTGAAAGCGCAGATTTTTTAATGAAAAGTGCCTTGGGAAAAATCAAATTTCTGAGTCGTGGAGAGTCCATTTTACATGCTTGAATAGTCGATTGACAACTAGAAATCATAAGATTTCCAATGGTACTTTCAAATATATTTTTAGAGATTGGGAAGGAATTCAAAAGTCCTCCAAAATATGAGGCATCATTTTTCAAACAAATTTCAGAATGAATTATTTGATCGCTAACATCTGGCTCCAACTGGGATGGAGACCTCCCTGCGAGGTTTCCAAGAACCTGGAAGACCTTGTGCCTTTAGTATTGGTCATGGAGTCATTTGTCATTTACATTTATCATATGAAAACCTATAGCAACATGTAACCTTCTTGTAACCTGGTTGTTTATTCATTTAATCAATCATAAATCTCAATGTTAAATACAAAATACTTAATCTCTGTCTGAGAAGAATGCATGATGAACTGTTGATCTAGACTTTTCATCTCATCATCTTCCTCTCTGCAATATTCATGTGTCTGCAAATCAAAAAACTGAGGGCTTCACTTTCACCGACTCACTTGTTTTCGAAAATGCCATTTAGTTGTTGAAATCTTGAACTTTCACCAGCTAACTTCAGCTTCAAAACAGAGATTAGTCTTTGAAAATATTTTCTTTGATTTTTGGAAATACCTTTTGACAATCGATTTATTATAGGAATAAACAAGTTATATCCTATACTTTGACATTTAAATTTCTAAAAAAAATGTATGGAACTCTATTTATGACCATGTTATCTCCAAAAATTTTGGCTTTTTCACCAAATCTTCTGCTAAACTGAAAACTATATGTAATTTGTTGTATTGATCAACAATGAATTCACAGTTGAAATTCTCAAAAGGAAGCCTATTTAGAGATCTCTTAGTCATCAGTTCCAAGGCACACAATGAATAGTAATGTGTGCCAGATATTTTTTGTCTTTCGTTCCCATTTTCAACAGGGTAAGTGAAAGCAAGTTACTAATGACCTGGGTACTAGCAAACACTTCCCATAAATTTTCCATTTGAAGTTTCCATAAATAGATGATCCAAGCAATAAGCATGCCTTTGACATAAAAAGTTCTATCATATCATCGATCATCTCTGGATTGCTTTCCCAGGGCAAAAGTAATCTCCCAAAATGAAAATGTTGATGAATTCACAATCAAACATTCTTCTGTGTTCCGATATTTGCTAAATATTTGTAGAAGATTCTTCTGTCCACAAGATTTCTGCTTGCGCACCATATGAATTTACAGAGGGTTTATTGAATGGTGAATAACTCAACACTCACAACTTGGAAGAAATAACTTCAATCTCTGTAATATTCAAATATGGGAATCGATCTCTATATGATCTCTTAGCATAGGAATTTAATGAAAAATCCTCTAGGGTCATCGCTTGAAATGCACTATGTATTTGAAAAAACACTAAAATCATGTGTGTTGCCTTTGAAACCAGTAGTTTTCAACTTGTTTCTCGAGCCACCTACATTTTTAGAAGACCAAATTTGTTACACATACATTCTCTGCTTATTGAAATCAACAACTGAACATGATCTACTTGCTCATATGATGAGCTTATTCACTGCCTACTCCTACTCTAACCATTGTACTGATGCTCAATCAAGTAAACTCATGCTTCCAATGAAGCCATATCAGATACTGATTTACTGAACATGTTCTTGATCTTGACTCAACAAATAATTGAATGTATAGCCAATAGAAAAGTAGTTTGAACTGATGACAAAGCCAATTTTCATCTGACCAAAATACTTTAACATATATGTTGTTCATAGATTCTAAAAATTTTGTGATAGGATCATTAAAACCATAAAAAGAATACCTCTTTGAACTGCTGGTCTAACTGACTGTATTGTAGCTGTCGATTGCTTTCACTGATCTTAATGCTGAAAGTGAACTGCTCAACCTTTTTCGGAGAAAAATGCAAGTTGAACTGTTGATTTGAACCTTTCTGCTCCTCTTCACTATATATTTGTAATATGATCTCATCATGATGATATGCTGGCTCATCACAGCCAACAATTTCTTCTTCAACAATAATATCTTTACAAGATATATCAAAACTAAAAATATCTTCTTTAGACTTTTGAAAAACATATTGGTAACAAGCATCAATTACAGATGCGCACATTTCTGATCATCTGTCTTCTGAAAAATGGAATTAGATAAAGTTCTAGTAGACAACAAGCTTTCAGAAATCTCAACATCGCCTTCCTTATCATAATTTGAAATAACATATTCATAAGAAGAAGAATGTCTTTGATACTCTAGTTGGAGATAAGACAGTCTCTGATACTCTAGTTGGAGATAAGACAGTCTCTGAAAATCTTGTTGCTCAAGGTTACTACAAATTCCCATGATCTACAAATCTGGAAACTGTGTATCATCTGCATGTGTAGCTAAACAATCTAATTCTTCAAATTCATGAAAATAAGAAATAGAGGTAATAGGAAAACCCTCAGCTTCTTCATCAGTCCTTCCTAATTCATGTTTATGAGAAGACATATCACAGTGAAGATCGTGTGAAAGATGATGTAAATTTTGAGAAAAAAGATTCTTCCCTATCAATCTTCAACTCTTTTTTGCAATTCATATTCTACACAGAATTATCAAATAAAGACTTATCTGGAAAGAAACCTTTGCAGTGATCATTAAATAATCTGTGAAAATCCTTAAATGATGAAATACTGGAAGGAGGTAAAGAGAAATACCACTGACATGCATCACCATACAATGAATGCATGAACATCTTCATATGAACATCTTCATGTTGTAGATCTAATAAATCCATGCACTCATGGAATTTGAGGAGGTGTTCTGCAAGATTGTATTCTTTTTTCTCTTTGAAGACAAGTAGAAAATCTCCCCATTCTAACATATCAGGTACTAGATGTGGGAAACCAGGAACTGAAGAAAATCCAAGAGGTGCAAACCTCCGAGCCAAAAGGGCAGCAAATGCCTTCAACATTTGATTATTGTGGAGATGTCATTGAATCTGTCTTTCATGGAGTCGTCGAATAGATTATTACAACCAAGAGAATGTCCATGCTTTGTCTATCATCAAAGATGGATCTATATCGTGTCTCAAGGAAGCTGAGCTTCAATCTCGTTTCCCCGACAACGGCGCCAATTTGCTATCACTCCAAGAAACTCTTTGAGGTTGTAAGTCAAAGATGCTTGGTAACTTAAAGTAAACTTGTTTTCATGTTTTGTATGTGTGGATCAATGGGATAACTCAACTACAATATGGTATCCAGACAGTCAAAATGAATAATCAAATAAACCAATGACCTCAAGGATCAATAATCAGATAATATCTTTAAGTGGGTGAAGAAGACAGTGCTTATAAACCAGATACACAATGATGGGTTTAATAATGAATGTAAGAAACTATTAATCAAGTTATGAATTGACTAATGAGATGACAGTCATTTTGCAGTTAAAACAACTTGAATAAGAGTATAGAAGAAGGGTGTAAAACTGACATTAATAGAGAGAGAAACTTGTGATCTGTATTATCATATGTAAAGTTTGTTACAAAGGTATAGTTCCTGTACCCAAAATCGAACCCCAAATGATAGCTATTTATATCTTTTACAACAAATCTTAGATCCTATAAACATGGATCTGGATTTCTAAATATTGAAAACAAAGTACAAAACTTAGTACAATAAGATACCTAATATTTAACCAAATAGATTTAATCTAATCATTACAAGTTGAATTTGACAGCTAAAGCATTATTTGGCAGTCTGTAGGTGAAAATCACAAATTCAGAAATCTGTCTTTGATGACTAGGAGATTTTGTGTCAAGAGTTATTGTGCCATTTGGTGTTATTTCCTCACCACATGTCTTTAAAGCTGGATGAGAAAGATGATTTAGCTCATCCTAATTATTATCCATCATTTAACACCTTTCCCATGTATTCAGGAAATCAAAAATCATGATCTGGGAAGAAAGAAGACGTTTCTAGACTCTTCTACACTTTCACCAACTCTTTTGTCTTGAATCTGCCCCTTTAGCTAGTGAAAAGGAAAGCTTTCAATGGCTAACTAGCAGATTTCAGAACCAATGAGCTGGTGAAAGCGCGGATTTTTTAATGAAACTGCCTTGGGAAAAATCAAATTTCTAAGATGTGGAGAGTCCGTTTTACACGCTTGAATAGTCAATTGACAACTAGAAATCCTAATCTTTCCAATGGTACTTTCAGATCTATTTTTAGACTTGGGAAGGCAGTCAAAATTCTTCCACAAGATGAGGCATCAGTTTTCAAACAAATTTCAGAATGAATTATTTGATCGCTAACAGAAGGTATGCTCACCTTCATTATCAAGCATTGCCATCTCTAAAACAATGGTTGTAGGCATACCAGAAATAAAATCAGTACACGAAGTTATTTGTAGAGGATGTGCACTTGGGAAGAATATTAAGAAGCCATTCCCAAGTAGTGAGAATAGATCCAAGGAGATATTGGATTTGATACACTCAGATGTATATGGTCCTATGTCAGTGAAGTCTCTAGGAGGCTTTCACCAACTCTTTTGTCCTGAATCCTCCCCTTTAGTTGGTGAAAAGGAAATCTTTCAATAGCTAACTAGCAGATTTCAGAACCAATGAGCTGGTGAAAGCGTAGATTTTTTAATGAAAACTGCCTTGGGAAAAATCAAATTTATAAGTCATGGAGAGTCTGTTTTACACGCTTGAATAGTTGATTGACAACTAGAAATCCTAATCTTTCCAATGGTACTTTCAAATCTATTTTTAGACTTGGGAAGGCAGTCAAAATTCCTCCACAAGATGAGGCATCAGTTTTCAAACAAATTTCAGAATGAATTATTTGATCGCTAACAGAAGGTATGCTCACCTTCATTATCAAGCATTGCCATCTCTTAAACAATGGTTGTAGGCATACCAGAACTAAAATTAGTACACGAAGTTATTTGTAGAGGATGTTCACTTGGGAAGAATATTAAGAACCCATTCCCAAGTAGTGAGAATAGATCCAAGGAGATATTGGATTTGATGCACTCAGATGTATATGGTCCTATGCCAGTGAAGTCTCTAGGAAGCTCTCTTTACTATGTGACATTCATAGATGACTTCTCAAGAAAGAATTGTATGTACCTAATAAAAATGAAAGATGAAGTATTTGGCAAGTTCAAAGAATTCAAGGCTGAAGTGGAAAACTTGACAATAAGAAGATCAAGATGCTAATATATGAAAATGGAGGAGAATACACCTCCAAGGAGCTCGTTGCCTTTTGTAAAGAAGTTGGGATTAGGAGGGAGCTAATTGTCCCACATAATCCTCAACAAAATGGTGTAGCAGAAAGAAAGAATTGTTCCATTGAATAATATGTTAATGCAATGAAGAATGACTAGAATCTATCCATGTTTATATGGGGAGAAGAAGCTATGGTAGTTGTATATATTTAGAATAGAAGTCCTCATCGTATATTGAATAACATGACTCCATAAGAATCCCTCTCAAGAAAGAATCCAAGTGTGGAACACTTAAGGATCTTTGGGTGTCATGTCTATATCCATGCTCCCAAGGACAGAAGGAAGAAGTTGGAACCTTCAGGAAAGAAGGGCATATTCATTAGATATAGTGATACATCAAAAGCTTACAGAATCTATGTCCCAGGTCAACAAAAGATTGAAATCAGTAGAGACATAACTTTTGATGAGAATATTTCCTTCAATAAATCTATAGAATATCCCATAGAATCCAATGATGAAGAAGAATATGAAGACCCCAATGAAGAATGTGCATGTTCACCAAAACATCCCAGTGATGAACCAGACCACCCACTTGAACCTGTAGAACCAGTTGTTGTACCCAAGAACAGAAAATGACTAGCATGGCTAGAATCCACCTTACAAGAAGCAGAAAGACATAAATCTCCCAGTGGTACCTTCAGGGAAAGCAAGAGGCCAAAAATATTATCTATTTATGCGACACTCATGACAAGTCTTGTCAATGCAGAACCTTCCACCTTTGAGGAAGAAGTTAAGAAGAAAGAATGGTAGGAATCTATGATGGAAGAATATCAATCCATCATGAAAAATGATGTATGGGAAATTGTGCCTAGACCCGAAGGAAATTCGGTAGTAACTTCAAAATGGGTTTACAAGATAAAGCATGCAATAGATGGGAGTATCAATAAATACAAGGCGATATTCGTTGCTAGAGGGTTCTCCCAGCATGAGGGAGAAGACTATGATGAGATGTTTGCTCCAGTTTCCAGATATACTTCTATAAGAGCCATCATATCTCTTGCAGCATCCATGGGTTGGATTTTACATCATATTGATGTAAAGACCTCCTTTCTCAATGGAGTAATTGAGGAAGAAGTATACATAGAGAAACCTCAAGGGTTTGAGGTGCACCTGGGAGATATCCATGTATGCAGATTAAATAAGGCCTTGTCTGGACTCAAGCAAGATCCAAGAGCTTGGTATGCACGAATTGACAGTTACTTGATGAGACTTGGATTTTCCAAGAGCTATGTTGATCCAAACCTTTATTACAAGGTTTTGAATGATGCACATGTGATCCTACTACTATATTTTGATGATTTGTTCATGACAGATGCAGAGCCTCTCATTATTCAGAGTAAAAAGGAGCTAGCCTCTAAATTCGATATGAAGGATATTGGTCTCATGCATTATTATTTGGGACTAGAAGTATGGAAGAAGTGTGGTGAAATATTCCTAGGGCAAGGGAAGTATGTTGTAAAGATCCTTCAGAAGTTTGGGATGATGGATTGCAAATCCATGGCAACTCCCATGGTGACAAATATGAGGAAATTGAGAGACTCTAATTCTGATCCAATAGACTCATCCCTATACCGGCAGTTGATTGGCTCATTGATGTATTTGGTGAATACCCAGATAAACATTTTCTTCACTGTGAACATTTTGAGCCAGTTCCAGGTGGAACCTAGACATCAGCATTGGATAGTTGCAAAGCATATTTTTAGATATCATCGTGGGACGCTAAACTATGGTTTGAGATATGTCTCAAACAGTGATGTGTAGTTGCATGGATTTATTGATTCAGATTAGGTAAGGAGTGTAGATGAAAGAAAGAGTACTTCTGGTGTATGTTTCATCTTGGGATCTGCTATGATATCATGGACTAGCAAGAAACAAAAGTATGTTGCACTCAGCATTGCAGAAGTGGAGTACATTGAAGCTTGTAATGCTTGTACGAAAGCAATATGGCTTTGTAAGTTGGTTTTTGGACTATTTGATCGGGTGTTGGATTCGACTATGATACATTGTGATAAACAAAGTTGGGTGAAGCTTTTAGAGAACCCTATGTTCCATGACAGGTCGAAGCACATTAAGATCAAGTACTAGTTTCTCTGTGATAAGGTCTAGAATGGAGAAGTGATTCTCTAGTACATATCCACCGATGAGAAGACAATTGATATTTTGATGAAGCCTCTGCCCAAGATAAAGTTTTCATACTTAAGGGACAAGCTAGGACTCATGGAGATTTCTTCCTTGGTTGAAAGGGAGGAGATGACTTACTTAGTTGGGAGGGAGTATTGATGGACAGACATTCTCCCTATGGAGAATGGTTCAGGTTGATATATTGTTGATGTGTATCATGCTAGTATAGCTTAGATATGATGTTTTAACATCATGCTAGTACATCTTAGATATTATTCTTCAGCATCATTCTAGTACATATTAGATATGATACAGATTTCTTGAGATGCATCATGCTAGTACAGTTTCGATATGATGCATTGACATCATTATAGTACATATTAGAGACGATGCTTATGCCTGAGTCGCATCATGCTAGATATGATCATGCTAGTACAGCTTAGATATGATACAGAGCATCATGCTAGTACAACTTAGATATGATCATACAACTTAGATATGATGCAGGTGAATCACATCATGCTAGATTTGATCATGCTAGTAAATCTTAGATATGATGCAGACAATCATGCTAGTACAACTTAGAGATGACCATTCAACTTAGATATTATGCAGAGGCATTGATCTACATCAAGTGAGTAGAGATTAGATATAATACATTTGCATCATGCTAGTACGGATTAGAGATAATGTAGATGGTATTCCAAATCATGCCAGTACATCTTAGATATGATGAATTCACATCATGCTAGTACGGCTTAGAGATGATACAGTGGAGAGGATGGTTCTTGTATCCATTGAGGACATTCAACATGTTGATATTATGGTATTTGTGGGAGGTATTAACCTCCATTGTGACCTTTGAAAAGATTAGAATATTCTGAAAGCAAGAAAATAATTGAGTATAACCCTAGAAGAGATGTCGGCTAAAGGAAATAATTAATAATAAGTAATTAGCACCCAGAATGAGAAGTCGGCCTAGGCATTCTGGAAGAAGTAGTATAAATATAGGAGGCCAGTCTTCATTTTAGCCAGACTTCTCAAAATTACAGAAGTGCACTTGTGCGCACTGCAGAAGTCTAGTTTATGCGCAAGTTTGAGGAGGAGTTGTTGTCACTAGTCCTACAATCTATAATCTCAGTCTTTCTGGGTTAGACTCTCTTATCAGTCTTAGTTTTCTTTTCTTGGTGAATTATCGTTGGTTATCTATTGATATGCTACCAGAATTATTCTCTCTGACAAAGTCAAGGTGCTTGGGGGTGGCATTAGTGCCTCTAGTTGGGTGACAATATTGCTATATTGTCTATGTTTAAATGAGCACATCCAATATTCTAATAGATTATGGGCCCACACCCCCTTCATTTAGTCTAACCACTGGAAGGGAGCTAACCCATAAGGATACTAATCTCGTTGAAGAACTTTTGCTAGGGTTTCTAGCAGGTGTAGTTACCAAAATCATTGTCACTAGGGTTACTAGCAGGTGCAGTTGCAGAAACCCTAAAACCCTTATCCAGCACCTTATGATGGAACACCTTACTCAAGGAGAAGATATTCAAGTTTGCCTTAGTCCAGTGCACCTCTTGACACTCTCATAAGGAAGAAACGTCAAGGTTGAAATTGTGGGTCAAAGCTTGACCAATCATCAGTCAACCAAAGTCATGAATGGAAAGACAAGTCATCTACACTACTCAGCACTCACAAGAATGTTTGAAGATGAAATTTGGATAATTGACAGTGGATATTCTAGGCATATGATAGGAGATCAAGCCAAACTCTCTAATCTAAATGAAAAGAAGACATTGTACAAGGTAGAACTTGGAGAAAAAAACACTTACCCAATCGAAGGAATTGGTCAAGCCTCCGTCAAGCTGAAAATAGGTAACAATGTTCATTTGAGCAATGTCATATATATACATGGCTTAGAAAATAATATTGTATCCATATCTTTCCTAGAAGACAAAGGAAACAAAATAGCTTTTGTAGATGGAAAAATTTTATCTTGGACTAGAGACTCCATCATAGAGAATGATAGGGTTATTGGAACTCGTGAAGGAAGACTATACTGACTACTAGAACGAAATTATGAAGCCCTTGTACATGATGAAGTCAATCTCAATGAACTTTGGCATAGAAGGTATGCTCATATAAACTATCAAGAATTACCCTTCCTCAAAAATATGGTTGAAGGAATAATAGAACTACAATCTACACATGAAGGAATTTGCAAAGGATGTGCTCTTGGTAAGAATATCAAGGAACCATTCTCAAGAAACAATAATAGATCTAAGGAAACTCTAGATCTAATACATCCAGATGTTTGCGGTCCAATGCCAGTCAAATCTCTAGGAGGTTCTCTTTACTATGTAATCTTCATAGATGATTATTCAAGAAAGACTTGGTTATATCTCTTGAAGACAAAGGATGAAGTATTCAGCAAGTTTCAAGAATTCAAAGCAGAGATAGAGAACCTCACAAACAAGAAAATCAATACCTTGAGAATAGATAATGGAGGAGAATATACATCCAAGGAATTCGTTTCTTTTTGCAAATCGGAAAGGATTAGGAGGGAGCTAACTATTCCTCATAATCCTCAACAAAATGGTGTTGCAGAAAGGAAGAACAGATCTATTGAAGAAACTGTGAAGGCACTATTGAACGATCAAGGTTTATCTATGTATTTATGGGGAGAAGCATCCA
This sequence comes from Picea engelmannii, assembly GCA_009831015.1. Classification (NCBI taxonomy): domain Eukaryota; kingdom Viridiplantae; phylum Streptophyta; class Pinopsida; order Pinales; family Pinaceae; genus Picea; species Picea engelmannii. The sequence continues at coordinate 40,794 of ML811399.1, read as the reverse complement.
TGACAGCAATATATGTTCAGAAAAGAATTACTCACTGTATATTGAAGGATATGACTCTAGAAGAAGCCTTCTCAATAAATAAACCTAATGTGGAACACTTAAGAATCTTTGGATGCCCTGTTTTCTTTCACATTCCCAAGGATAAAAGGAATAAATTACAACCCTCAGGAAAGAAGGGCATATTTGTGGGATATAGTGAATCATCCAAGGCTTATAGAATCTATATCCCAGAACAACATAATATTGAAGTCAGTAGAGACGTAACCTTCAATGAAAAGATGGCTTTCAATAAATCCATAGAAGAAACCATAGAAGAAGAAGAGTATGAAGAGCTTGTTGAAGAAAGTACATGTCTTCCAGAAAGTCAGAATGAAGAAACATAACAAATTGATCATCTGATGCAACCACGTGAGACCATTGATTTAGATACTATACCCAAAACCAAGAAATGACCAGCTTGGATTGAAGCTACCCTACAAGAAGCAGAAAGACTCAAAGCCCCAAGTGGGACCTTCAGAAAAAGTAAGAAGCCCAAGAGATTCTCCAGCTATGCAACATGTATGACAAAGCTTCTAGATGAAGAACCTACCACGTTTGAAGAGGAAGCTCAGAAGAAACAATGTAAAGAAGCCATGATAGAAGAACACCAGTCCATCATGAAAAATGTTGTATGGGAAATTGTGCCTAGACCTAAAGAAAAATCAGTAGTAACTTCAAAATGGGTCTATAAGATAAAACATGCAGCAAACGAAAGTGTGGACAAATATAAAGAAAGGTTTGTAGCTAGAGGGTTCTCCCATAAGGAGGGAGAAGACTATAACGAAACATTCTCTCATGTTTCCAGATATACTTTCATTAGAGCTATCATGTCTCTTGTTGCTTCCATGGGATGGAGTTTACATCAGATGGATGTAAAAACAACTTTCCTCAATGGAGCAATCGAAGAAGAAGTGTACATAGAACAACCTCAAGGGTTTGAAGCACATTCCATAGAAACTCATGTTTGCAGACTAAATAAAGCCTTATATGGACTCAAGCAAGCTCCAAGAGCTTGGTATGCCAGAATATAAATCTACCTGATGAGACTTGGTTTCTCCAAAAGTAATGCAGATACAAATCTTTACTACAAATTCGTGAACAATGCACCTATGATTCTACTGCTATATGTCAATGATATAATATTGACAGGTGAAGATTCTCTCATCATCCAGTGTAAAAAATAACTAGCTTCTGAGTTCGATATGAAAGATCTTGGTCTCATGCATCATTACTTGGGACTAGAAGTATGGCAGAAGCATGGTGAAGTATTCCTTGGACAAGGAAAGTATGCAGTAAAGATTCTTTAGAAGTTTGAAATGATGGATTGCAAATCCATGGACACTCCTATGACCATAGATATAAGAAAATTAAGAGACTCAGATTTTGATTTAGTAGACATGTCTCTATATCGACAATTGATTGGGTCATTGATGTATTTGGTAAATACTCGACCAGACATTTTCTTTGTCGTAAACACACTAAGCCAGTTCCAGGTGGAACCTAGACATGAGCATTGGATAGTTGCAAAGCATGTTCTAATATATATTCATGGGACACTAAAATATGGTTTAATATATACCGCATCTAGTGATATATAGCTTCGTGGATTCACATATTCAGATTGGGCAAGAAGTGTAGAAGACAGAAGGAGTACTTCATGGATGTGTTTCATCTTGGGCTCCGCTATGATATCTTAGGGAAAAATTAAACAGAAGTCTGTCGCACTCAGCACAGCAAAAGAAGCATATATCGCAGCATGTGAGGCATGTACAGAAGCAATATGGCTAAGAAAGTTGATTTCTCGATTATTTGATCGGGTTCCAGATTCGACCATAATACACTATGACAATCAGAGTTGTATTAGGCTATCATAACATCGAGTGTTCATGAATGGTCGAAACACATTGAGATCAAATACTACTTTATTCAAGATAAAGTCCAAGAAGGAGAAGAAAAGTTCCATTATATCCCCACATATGAGAAGACAACAGATATCTTGACAAAGCCTCTGTCCATAATAAAGTTTGCATATTTCCGAAAAAAAAATTGGGGATTGTGGAAATAACTCCCTTAGCTGAAAGGGAAGAAATGGCTCTCTGGGTTGGGAGGGAGCACTAACATATCATTAATTTATGGACACTCATTTTCATCTTTGAAAAATGGTCCAGGATGGGCAGTTCCTTTCCAGTTCGGAAAGTGGTTTGAGATTTATGACGGAAAGGCATTTTCCAGTTCGGAAAATGGTCCAGATTGAATGGTCATTTTCGTAATGAAAATGGTTCGATGGATTTATGATGTACCATAGACAGCGATTCCCCTTATGTCCATTGTGGAGGAATGGTCTAGGACAACCTATCTTCTTGACGGTCACTCTCAGTAGTGGTCAAGAATATTGGTCCACCTCATCGGACAGTCATTATTTTGAAGCTCACAGTTGTGAGCAGTTTTTAAGAATGGTTTGTTTTGGAGGTTGGTGTAGGACAGTCATTTCCTTAGGAAATGATCCGGACAGTCATTCCCTATGGCAGATTCATTCTCTCCAGGGTGAAATTTTTTTAGTGTAGGAGGAATGGCCCAAATAGGTGAATGGTCCAGGTTCAACAATCAGGGATAGGCATTCCCTAGAGCAGACTCGTTCTCTCCAGGTTGCACTTTTTTTAGTGTCAGAGGAATGGCACGGATAGGTGAATGGTCCAAGCTCAGAAATTAGGACAGTTATTCTTCCTTTCTTAAGAAGTGATGCAAATCCCCTACCTCAACAGGGTCTGTTGACCTCCCGGTCTATGGATCTTCCTCTATTCCTGAGTTAAAGCAGCTCTCCAAGTCCTTGCTGGAAACTCCATGAAAACAAATCCACGGGTCCTTTTACAAAACTACACTCACACGAATAAGCACTAGGAGTAAGTCTCTTCTCCACACGACCACTGGTTGTGACCATGAGCATAACCAAAGGTGCTTCACGACTTCGCAACCCTCGGTATTCTACTACAAGTCTCCCCAACTCTTGCAATCACCGAACTCCGAATTAGATCTTAGTGAATGCTAGCTCCTCCCTTTATCCTCCAACAATGTTACCTCCCGCTATGACTTCGAGCCCAACTCCCCCAAATACTTTGGGACTTCTCACTTCGCAAATGCCGAAAGCTAGCTCACTTCCTTTCCTCCGATCCCCGAACCCTGAGTTCCATTGGTGCTAGTTCGACGATCCACTATCTCTCATACTCCAATGGTCCAGATCTACTCTCCACGAATCAGGATTTTGTGTTTCGCGAGTCTAGAAGTGGACTTCCCTCTTCCTTCTGACTTCCAACTTTCCAATTTCTCCTTCCCATGGAAGGGATTGGCGGTTAGATCTCTCCTTGATATCGACGGATACTATCCCTCCTGAGATTGCGAGTGTTGAAAGACTCTTTCCCTTATACTTCCCGCAGATCTACTAGATCCAACGGTCCATGGAAATCGGTGTTTCTCCCTTCAGGAATTTACACCATCCATCGAGACTCTTAGTGTCTCCTGGCCAAATAACTCAGCGTCATCCCTTCTAAACTTTTTTCCATGAGGTGACTTCAACCCTCATATTTCCTCTGGACTTCTTCAAGTCTCTATGCTTCTTGAGCTTGATCCTTGTTGTAAACTCAAGGATTCTAAGGAATCCTACATGCACTCCTTGCATCTTCCATAATAACCTCTTGTTATCTAACAACTCCAATTCTGTGCACTCTTTGCGACAGAAATTATTCAACCACTCACTTGGGTCGAAAAATTCTAAGACTCTCCTCAGCCTACGCACACCTTGCATGGCTCGGTGCTATACCTCAACTTCTACTGGTATAATTTAATGTTATCTCTCTTGATCTTTCTAAGATAAAACTCAGAATCTTGTCAGCGCACTCCTTGCGGACATTCACTGCACACCTTGCAGGAACTCTCAGGAAGAGAAACAATTGAAATTCATACTCTCCTCACAGACTTCATACATTCGACTTGAAATCACATACATATGGCATTGAAACAAATTCATGACAGATAATATAAGCAAGTTGTAAACATATCATTCAATAGATGCACACAACATTCATAATAAACCATGAAATTAGATCAAAGCATTCTTATATTAATTCAAGTGCTTTTGTACATGGTTCAGGTAGCAACAGCTATCTTCTCATACAAATTCTACAATCGTTGTTCTCCTTTGCTCTCTTGCTCTCTTTCTCTCCTAAAATGACAATGATGAAACAATACATCTATGAGGAGTCTTTTTGAGTTTTCCCTCCTACAACCTTAAGCTATCTTATCGAAATTAAAGACTACAACTACTTTACATTTATTACAATAAATGTCCACAACCGACAGATGAGAGCGAACGCTCAAGATCTGTATTATAATCCCCAAAACATTAAAAGAAATTACATCCTTCTAGCTATTACATTAATGTTTCTTATTTTGAAATTCAAAACATCTTCAAAATGCACGCTGGTGTATATCCAGCTATCCTCCACTCACACTTGTTGACGATGCTCCTGCATCTGACTCCTCTGGCTGGAAAATTCATGGGCTCCTGTCGATGGGCTCCTGCACCGTCTGTCCATGTTTCTGGATATATGCTTCACTCTCCAAACTGGCATCCTCAATCGAGTGTCCTTTCCACTTTACCAAATATTCAAGATATGTTTTCCTCCGAGTCTTCTTGCTAACTCTCTAATCAATGATCTTTTCCATCTGCGGATTTTCAGCTACAGGAATTTGTTTGGCCCACTAAATTTCCTTCTGATTATTTGTTTCATCTACTCTGTAAGGATACAAATATTCTACATTGATAATGGGTGATATTCCCACATCATCTAGAAATTCTATCTCATAAGCATTTTCCTCAAATTTCCGTAAGATCTTACATGGCTTTATTTTCTTCATTTTCAACTTATTATATGTTCCCCTTGGGAACCTTTCTTTTCTGAGATGTGCCAAAACTGAATCTCCTACTTCGAATTGAATCTCTCTCCTATGTTGATATGCTTTGCGCTTGTATTCCTGGTTGGAACTCTGCAACTGCTCTTTAATCTTACTGTGGAGCTCATGCATCTCTACTGCAAAATATTCTGCTCCAACACTCCTGAACTTATTCTGCTCTAATTCTCTCAACTCAGATACTCCTCTTGGTTGCATTCCATACAATATCTGAAATGGGCTCCTTCCTGTACTCCTATTAGGTGAGTCATTATATGAAAATTCCGCTTGTGTCATAATCTGATCCCACTGACTGTGATGTTCAATTACTAGACTCCTCAATAAGTCCCCCAAACTTTGATTTACTACCTCAGTCTGTCCATCCATTTGAGGGTGATATGTTGAGCTAAAGGATAAATTCGTCCCCATCTTCTTCCATAGGGTCCTCTAGAAATGACCAACAAATTTGGTATCTCTGTCTGAGACAATACTTTTGGGTAACCCATGAAGTCGAACAACTTCCTTGAAAAATAGATTTGCAATGTGTGTTGCATCACTGGTTTTCTGACATAGAATGAAATGTGCCATTTTGGAAAATCTATCGACTACCAAAAATATGGAATCACAACCTCTCTGTGTCCTTGCCAGTCCTAACACAAACTCCATGCTTACCGCATCCCATGGCCTCTCTGGTATTGGCAATGGTTGATATAAACCAGTATTATGTCTTTTCCCTTTTGCATGCCGGTAGATTCTACATCTGTTCAAAAATTTCCACACATCTATCCTCATTCCTGGCCAATAATACAAACTTTTCAATCACACAAATGTTTTATCATGGCTGAAATGACCATCCAATCCCCCACTATGTTTTTCCTTCAAAAGGTTTTCTCTCATAGAACTCTTCAAGACACATAATTGATTTCCTTTAAATAGTAGTCCATCCTGAATTAAATACTAAACCTATTGGCTTCTATCTCTTAAAACAGGATTCTTGCATGCTTCATAAGCATCCTTGAAATATGAATCATCTCTGTACATTTCCTTAAGGCTATCAAAACCTAAGGTCTTCACTTGAAACTCCTACAGAATCAAGCATTTCCTGCTCAATACATAAGCAACCTTGTTAGCATTTCCAGAGATGTGCTTTATAAAAAACGTAAAGTTTTGCATGAACTCAACCCATTTTGCATGTTTATGGTTCAATTTCTCCTTTCTGTTTATAAATTGTAAGGCCTGATTGTCGCTATACAAAACAAACTCTTTTGGAACTAGGTAGCGCCTCCATTTCTTCAACGCTTGTATGACTGCATAAAAATCTTTATCATAAGTGGAGTAATTTATTTTGGCCTCATTTAGTTTCTCACTTAAGTATGCAACTAGTCTATTGTCTTGACTTAAGACTGATCCAATCACAAATCCACTTGCATCACATCTTACTTGAAATGTTTTACTAAAATCTGGCAGAACCAAAACTGGTTGTTCAGTTATCTTCTCCTTCAACAACTTGAAACTTTTCTCCGCTTCCTCTGTCCAATGAAAAGATTTATGTATTTTCTTGACTGTGTCCATCATTGGTGCACAAATCCCACTAAAATTTTCGATGAACTTCCTGTAAAAACTGGCTAGTCCATGGAAGCTTCTGATTTCAAAGATATTCCTTGGCGACAACCATTCTTTGATTGCTTTTACCTTCTCCGGATTCATCTTCAACTTATTCAAAGAGATCACAAAACCTAAATAAATAATCTCTATCTTCATGAAAGATGAATTCTTTAGATTTATCAGCAACTTCTCTTGCTACAACCTCCTCATCACTAGAGTTAAATGTCTCAAATGCTCTTCCTCAATCTTACTGAAGATCAGTATATCATCAAGATATACAATTACAAACTTTCCAATGAAATATTTCAAGACTTCGTTCATCAATCTCATCAAAGTACTTGGCACATTCATCAAACCAAATGGAATGACAAGCCATTCATATAGTCCTTCATTTGTCTTGAATGTTGTCTTCCATTCATCACCTTCCCTCATTCTAATCTAATGATATTCACTTTTCCAATCAATTTTTGAAAAAAAAAATTCTCCACTCAAGCAATCCATCAACTCATCCATCCTGGGTAAAGTAAATCTATACCTGATGGTGATTTTGTTTATATCCCTCGAGTTTGTACACATTCTCCATCCGCCATCCTTCTTCGTACTTAACACTGTTGGTACAGTGCATGGACTCAAGATTTCTCTAATCAATCCTTTGTCCATCAAACCCTAGAATTTCTTCTTAACCTCTTCATTCTTCTATGGCGTCAGTCTGTATGCTACTTTTTTTGGAAAAATCACTCCTGGTATAAGGTCAATGTGATGTCTTATACTTCTGATGGACGACAATGAACAAGGTAAATCACCCACCACTATATCAGCGAAATTTTCCAGCAGTTCCTAAATTTCCTCAGGTAGATCATCTATTGAGGTACTGGTCAAGATGGCTCTAGGTTTTCTAACCATAGCAAACTTCATTTCTTGATCTTTCTTGACTTCATCAAGAATTTCCTTCCCACTCATGAGAAGTATAGTATTGCTTTCTTCTTCTTTTGCCTTCTTGTCTTCAATTAGCAGCAACATATGTGTCCTACCATTCTTTTCCAAGGTGTAAGTGTTCTTTCTCCCGTCATGAATAATATTTTTTTCATATTTCCAAGGAATCCCCAACAAAATATGACAGAAATCCATGGTAATTACGTCACATAAAATCTCATCTCTATAACCCCCTATCTTAAAATCAACTAAACATTGTTTAGTGAATGTTACTTGATGTACTTTTTGCAACCACGAAACTTTATACTAGCTTGGATGTGCAACTGTCTCTAATTCTAGTTTCTCCGCCATCTCTTTGGATATTAAGTTATCCATGATTCCACTGTCAACTATCACCTTGTATACCTTATCTTTGGTTTTGCAAGTAGTCCTAAACAAACTGTTCCTCTAGACTAGATTTTCCACTTCCTTCTCTGGTTTCAAGAGAATTTTCCTCATCATCAAGGATCTTCCACCTTCTGCATCTTCTACCTCAACATTTCTCCTTTGCGCTTATGAAATGTGAGCTTCACCTCCTCCATCCCTTTTCTATCGAGACATTCCCAAGATTTGCGTCCAATATTTCCATGGAAAAAACACTTTATTTCACCTCCTCTACCTCTTCCTCTTCCTCTTGCTCGAGGAAAAGTGTTCCTATCAACATATTGTATTCCTTGTGAACTTCCTCCCCTTTCTGGGTGGTTATGAGGTTTCTTTTCTTCATCCTTGGGCTTTTGTACTCTGTCCTAGGCAATTTATTTTCCTCTGCTCTAACTTCTACCTCTGCCCCTTTGACCTTGCTTTCGGGCCAATTTTTCTTCAGCCTTCGAAGCAACCTGATAAGCATCTTCCACATTTCTGATTGTCACCATGCTCATCTCATCCTAAAAATCATATCTCAGGCCATTCATATATCTTGCGACATTTTCATCATCACTCTCATGATGACCAGCTCTGATGTTTAACCTATAAAACTTCTCGGTGTATTGCTTCACTGTCATCCCTTTCTGTCTCAAATTCTTCATTCTTTGAAACAAATTGATTTGATAATTTCTGGGTATGAACTTGGATTTCATCTTCATTACCATCCTGTCCCATATTTTAATTCTTTGTTTTCTTTTGCAAGGCCTGTCAGCCTGCAGTTCATCCCACCACAGTGTTGCATGTCCTTTTAATCTATTGATAGTGTTCTTTACTTTCTTATCTTCTTCGATATATTCATAATCAAAATATTTATCCAGAGCTATAAACCAATCTAGCAGCTCCTCAACATCCAAGTTTCCTTCATACATCGAGATGTCCAGATTTTCTCTGGCACCCATTCTTGCAACAGCTTTAAATAGACATTCCTCTGCAGCATCTTCGACTACAGTTTCTTCTGCTCCTTCTTCATTCTCGCTTTCAGCCTCACTGATATCTCTAGTATCGAGTGTGTGTCTTTGTGTTGTCTCCATAGCATCTAATCGAGCTCGAAGTTCTCTCATTTCCCTTTCCACAGCTGGATCAGATAAAGTTCTTTATGGACGTCTTCTTGGCAACAGTGTTGCAATTTCCACCACACATAATTCAAATCACAATTGTCCTCTGTCTTCACTTTCTTATAGAAAACAATAGTTGTAAGATCTGATACCACCTGACGTAGAGCCCCTACCTCAGAACGGTCTGATGACCTCTCGGCCTGTGGATCTTCCTCTATTCCCAAGTTGAAGCAGCTCTCCAAGTACTTGTTGGAACCTCTACGAAAATGAATCCACAGGTCTTTTTACGAAACTACACCCACGTGAATAAGAACTAGGAGTAATTCTCCTCTCCACGCGACCATTGGTTGTGACCATGAGCCTAACCAAAAGGTGCTTCATGACTTCGTGACCTCCGGTATTCTACTGCGAGTCTCCCCGACTCTTCCAATCGTTGAACTCCAAATTAGAGATTAGAAAATGTTATCTCCTCACTTTATCCTCCGACGATGTGACCTCCAGCTGTGACTTCGATCCCAACTCCCCCAAATACTTTGGAACTTCACAATTCACGGATGCAGAAAGCTAGCTCACTTCCTTTCCTATGAACCATGAACCCTGAGTTCCACTAGTGCTAAATCGATGGTCCACTATCTCCCGTGATCCAATGGTCTAGATCTACTCTCCACGAATCGGGATTTCATGTTTCGTGAGTCTGGAAGTGGACTTCTCTCTTCCTTCTGACTCCCGACTTTCTGATTTCTCCTTCCCATGAAAGGGATCAATGGTTAGATCTCTCCTTGAGATCGACAGATACTATCCCTCCTGAGATTGTGAGTGTTGAAAGACTCTCATCCTTATCCTTCCCATAGATCTACTATATCCAATGCTCCACGGAAATCAGCATTTCTCCCTTCAGGAATTTCCACCTCCCGTCGAGACTCTCAGTGTCTCCTGGCCGAATAACTCGGCGTCAACCCTTATGATCTTGTTTCCACGAGTTGAATTCAACCCTCGTCTTTCCTATGGACTTCTCCAAGTCTCTATCCTTCATGAGCTTGATCCTTGCTGCAAACTCAAGGATTCTAAGGAATCCTACATGCACTCCTTGTGGCTTCCACAATAACCTCTTGTTATCTAACAACTCCAATTCTGTGCACTCTTTGCGACAGAAATTCTTCAACCACTCACTTGGGTCGGAAAAGTCTAAGACTCTCCTCAGCCTGCGTGCACCTTGCACAGCTCAGTGTTATACCTTCACTTCTACTGGTATAAGTTAACGTTATCTCTCCTGAGCTTTATGAGATAAAACTCATAATCTTGTTGACGCACTCCTTTCGGACTTTCACTGCACACATTGCAGGAACTCTCAGGAAGAGAAAAAATTGAAACTCATACTCTCCTCACAAATTTCATACATTCAACATGAAATCACATACATATGGCATTGAAACAAATGCATAACAGAGAATATAAGCAAGTTGTAAACATACCATTCAATAGATACACACAGCATTCATAATACACCATGAAATTAGATCAAATCATTCTTATATTAATTCAAGTGCTTTTATACATGGTTCAAATAGCAACAGCTATCTACTCATACAACTTCTACAGTCTCTATTCTCCTCTGCTCTCTTGCTCTCTTTCTCTCCTACAATGAGAATGATGATACAATACATCTACGAGGGAGTCTTTTTTTATTTTTACCTCCTACAACCTTAAGTTATCTTATTGAAATTAAAGACTACAACTACTTTACATTTATTACAATAAATGTCCACAACCGACAGATGAGAGCGAATGCTCAATATCTGTATTATAGTCCCCAAAACATTAAAAGAAATTACATCCTTCCAACTATTACATTAATGGTTCTTCTTTTGAAATTCAAAATGTCTTCAAAATGTGCGTTGGTGTATATCCAACTGTCCTCCACTCACGCTTGCTAACGATGCTCCTACATCAAGAATAATAGTCCAGATATACCATCATTGATGTTCTACTCTCTGAGGGCAAATACTCTTCCAGATCTCACTGGTGTGAGTGGAAGAATGGCCCAGATGACTCATTTTATATCATAACATTGTTTCTGTCCAAGTTGATATCAGTTGATATGATTACTATGGATATTGTATGTCTCCAGATAGTAGAGGTATGCTACTTTGGTGGATATGTTTCACTTTTTGTGACTATGTGTAAAGGATTGAGTAGTTGTGTAATACTATGGATAGACATTGTTGTGTTATATCAGTTGACATTGTACTAGTTGTCATGGAGATTATCCAGTTGGATAATAATGACAATGCTCATGATTTAATTATCATGTATGGCTATATCGATGTTGCCAGTTGAATGGTTTGTTTGTGCTCAAGGCCATTATCCGTTATACCTCCCTAACTAGGAGGGAGTGTTGATATTATGGTAGTTGCAGGAGGTATTAACCTCCATTGTGTTAGAATATAGAAGATGGTGTGCTCGTTTTACCATTGACGATACCCTCATTACCCAACCATAGGCCGAAGCCACCCTCCGAGCACCTTAACCTTGACTAATAATTTCTTCGGAAGCAAACCCTAGGCTAGATAGCCAAACAAAGGGTAGTGCACCTTTCCCCAAGGATAGCGCATCACAAAAAGTTGATCAGATAGTCCAAACCCTAGCCAAGAGATAGTCCAATCCAATATTGAAACTGTTAGTTGCAGCAGCTGCACCTACAGCTCTCCTCCACATGTGCGCACCAAATTGGTAACTGCAGTGCACACCACTTGTTGTATGCAATTCTGAGATGCTATCAAATGAGAACTGACGCCCTGTATTTATACTGCTTCTGGCAGATTTGTTGGGGCCGACTTCTCCTTCTGGATATGTGTCTGTTCAGTATATTATTATTATTTCTGGCTGATTTCTTCTCTTGGAGGCTAATAACCTAATATAAATTATCTTCTTGAGCTAACAAGACTTCTAAGGTTATTAGCCAACTCATTAGGGTTTTTATTTTTCTTTCTGGAGTCTCCTATTCTCGTCAAGTTCACACGTGGAGGTAAATACCTCCCGCGGCTACCATAATATTAACACTCCCTCCTAGCTAGGAGGTATTATAGGTAATGGACTTGAGCACAAAACATACCATTTACCCGGTAGCATCAATATAGTCATCTAGAGTATTTCATGACTAGATCATGAGCATCACCATCACTATTGGTTGCATCATCTCTCGAAACCATACTTCATCTGAGTAATTAGACATGATGTTGGATAAGTCACTCACACCATAGAGTGATACAAGAGCCACTCTTATAATCTAGAGGAGTAAATGCTCTGAACCAATTTCCGTCTGGAAAATCTCTGTTCATCATTTGTTTAGATGGTGATTATTTTCAATAAACTGTTGATAGTCTTCAAGGTAGTTAGAACAAAAATAGAACACAACTGTGTCTATCCATAGTAGTACATAACTACAATCTAGTGGTTTACTACCACACCAAGTAACACACAAGTACTTGATCAGCAACGTATTGTCACGAATAGTGGAACATATCCACCACAGTAGTCTTCATCTACTGTCATACAGTCTTCATAACAAACATCTGATAGCAACCTACATACAAACAATGTTATGATATATACTGAATTATTTGGGCCAATATTTCACTCACTTCTGTGAGTTCTGAAAGAATATCTGCCTCACGAATAGTGGAACATATCCACCATAGTAGTCTATATCTATTGTCTTCATAAAAAACATCTGATAGCAACCTGCACAGAAACAATGGTATGGTATAAACTGATTTGTCTGGGCCAATATTTCACTCACATATGTGAGCTCTGAAAGAATATCTGCCTCAAAATAGTGGAACATATCCACCACAGTAGTATATCTCTACTATCTGGAGACAGATAGTCTCCATAACAATCATCTGATGCCATCCTGCATAGAAAATATTGTTAAAAATAAACTGAATCATCTGGGACAATCTTTCACTCACGTTTGTGAGATTCGAAAGAATATATGCCCTCATCAGCAATGGGCTATCTGCCTTATTCTTCTCAAACAAGGAAGAAGGATTGTTTCTGATTTCTGAGCATGGACCATTCCTCACCCTAGGCCATTCTTCCTACACTAATCAAAGTGCACCCTGGACAGAATGTATAAACCCTAAGGAATGTTTGAGTCTGGACCATTCCTCACCCTGGTCCATTCCTCCCACACTAATCAAAGTGTGCCCTGGAGAGAATGTATAAACCCTAAGGAATGTTTGTCCTTGACCATTCCCCACCCTGGGCCATTCCTCCTACACTAATCAAAGTGTGCCCTGGAGAGAATGTATAACCCTAAGGAATGTTTGTCCTGGACCATTCTCCACCCTTGGCCATTCCTCCTACATTAATCAAAGTGTGCCTTGGAGAGAATGTATAACCCTAAGGAATGTCTGTCCCTGATTGTTGAGCCTGGACCATTCCCCACCCTGGGTCATTCCTCCTACACTAATCAATGTGCACCCTAGAGATAATGTATAAAACCTAAGGAATGACTATCCGAACCATTTCCTCCATTAACCACAAGAGGAAAAGACTGTCCTGCATCAACCTCCAAAACGGACCATTCCTCATGTTAACCACAATGAGAAATCGTTGTCTGGCGAGGCGGGACAGTCTTCTTAAGTAACCCTCAAGAAGAGAGATTGCCCTAGACCACTCCCCATGTCAACCACAATGGTAAGTCGTTGTCTATTTTCCATGTTAACCACAATGGAATGTGACTGTCCATCAGAAGTCTCAATCCACTTTCCGAACAGGAAAGCATCTGTCCAAGATGGACTATTTTTTCAAATTTAAAGATGAATGTCTTCAATAATGTTTTTAGTGATCCCTCCTAACTTGGAGAGTCATTTCTTCCATTTTCAATAAGAGGGTAGTTGTTTCCATGAGCTCTAACCTGAGTACGCAAACTCTTTCATCTTGGATAGAAGCTTTACCAAAATGTCTGCTTATCTACTCATCTGTGGAGATATGTATTGGAGAGATCATTTTCTCCTTTCTGGACTTCATCATGGATAATGTAATGCCTGATTTTGATTGTACTTTAATCTGGAACACTGTGAAGTCTTCATGTAGATCTGAACAATAGAGTATATCATAGTTGGAAAACTGGAACATATCCATGTGGTACTTCTTTTGTCATCATGAGATATGATATACTGAGTAATCATCTTGATGTTATAGGGAATCTTCACCACGCCTCTGTTGTGCACTGGAGGTTCTTCCACCAAGTTATCTTCTTCTATCTGCATACAAGGGTCTCTTTCTGGTATGCCTCAAGGTCTTGAGATTGCTCTTCATACGCTCTTTATTTAATTTCTCTAGAGAACATTCTTTGTATTCATCTGATGTAGAACTCCAACTCATGGATGTTGCAGATGATACAATGACTTGTATAGTGATATGTCTGGTGTACTGGAACAAGTAATCATCATAGTTTTCTCCCTCCATCTGGGAGAACCTTTGGTTCTAGATCTCGCAACACTATTCTTCATTACGACTTTCAGTTCTTCTGCTTGATTTCTTTTAGTGAGTTCATATTAGATTGGTAACCTTGTGATTCTTGATACAATGACTAGTTGTTCTAGTTTCTCTTACTTTCTTGGAATCCTCATGTTTTTCTTTAGCTCTTGGGTCCATGGAGTTTCTTATAGATTCCATGCCCTAGAGATTCCACTTCTTTCTTTCATCATAGGATCACAGATCTGGATGAACAAGCAGGAATACTTTAAGGCTTCTTTTCGAAGAAGTCTTCTTCTGCGATTGAACTGAACATGTACTGTCTTTTATGGCTGCTACCATGGATACATACTTCATCATCTTCAATGGGTCATAGGAATAGCTCCCTCCTAACCCTTGCTTCATGTAGGAGTGCATATAATCAGCTCCCTACGTCTAACAGAGTCCACGCTTCCATCTGCATCCTTATTGTCTTCTGCAATATATACTTTTCTCTCTTGTCTAACAGAGTCCATGCTTCTATCTTGTTGTCTTCTATAAAACTTCATAAGTCTTTTTCTAATTTCCTTTCGATTGCTAACTTCTTTCTGTCTTTACTTCTTCTAAGTATCTTCATGATTGATTTGGCTTAATAGCTTCCACATGATTTGTATTTCATCCTTTCATGTGTATTATCTAATGATATTCATTTTCATCTTGTTTGTTCTTTCATAGGTATATTTCTTCTTGGAACATTTTATCTTTCTAAGAGATAGATTTACAAGATATGTACAAAAACGATGCAAACAAGATATGTACATAAGATAAGAAGAGTGTTGTTACCTTTTAGAAGAAGAAGTCTCTTCCATCCTGCTTAGTCTTCTTTGTAGGTTCCTTTTCTTCGACAATCGATGCTTCGTGTTTCTCCTTCCTTTTCTTTAGCTCGGGACACTGATTCTTGTAGTGA
>ML811399.1:0-11597 GCA_009831015.1 Picea engelmannii | reverse complement strand
TTTTTGCCAATTTTTTTATAAATGTTTCATTATTATTTATTATTATTGAATTAAAATGATTCTATCTTATTTTTTTATTTTTTAATCTCGATTTAATTTTTTCATAATATTTGTTTTTATCATAATTTTTTTTAGTATTGTTATTATTAATGAATAGAGATTAATTAATATATATTTCATAATAAATATATATTATATAAAGAAAAAATAATTTAAAAATATATTATTAATTTATTTTTTTATTTAACCCTGAAATATATATTATATAAAAAAATAATAATTTAAAAATATATTATTAGTTTTATTTATTTATTTAACCTATTATAAGCTATTGTTTATTAACTTAATATCAAAAAATCAATTGTTATTCTAAATTAATAAATTTTTATTCAAAAAAATATTATTTGTTATCTTATTGTTTATCTTATTGTTTATCTTATCTTTATACTTTATTATTCAAACCAATCTAGAAAATATACTTAAAAAAATAATTTTTTATTATCAAATAATAAAAATCTATTATAATATATTATTCATTTTTAATATATATAACTATTAAAATAATTATTAAAAAAATAATTTTTTATTATCAAATAATAAAAATCTATTATAATATATTATTAATTTTTAATATATATAACTATTAAAAAATTACTCTTTATATAATTTAAGTTTATGTTTTCATCTACCTTTTCTTCTCATCTTTATTTAAGATCTTTCCAACCGAATTTTATATATCTTAAACACTTCATTTCACTTTTACATCTATTTTTATGTACACTTTTATGAAATAAATTCAATAAAAACATTTGAACAAATTCAGGAACCTACTCTCACCCTACACAATTATGTACACTTTTATGAAATAAATTCAATAAAAACATTTGAACAAATTCAGGAACCTACTCTCACCCTACACAATTTTATTAAATGAATTTAATATTATCAATAAAAACATTTAAACAAATCCAAAAAACCTACTCTCACCTTACACATTTATGCTTTTTACTTTATAACAATCATTTAAAAACCAAACGGTGTAATCATAGAAGATATTTCAAAACCAAACGTTGTAATGATAGAGAAGCACTTTATGTCCCAATAAGTGGGAAAATAAAGAGGCACAAACAAAATTTCAAAATTTCAAAAGTAAGGACCATTAAATCGAAAAGCCAAAATTGACCCACCCATGAATTTCTGCAATAATGATATAACCACTTCAGAGTTCATGAATCATACACGACTTTCAACGATATTAATATATTTCAAATGAAGCTTATCTGATTAGTAATTGATAGTATTTGCATTGGAGGCAACATCATCAGCATCATGATTTGTGTTTCAGATAGTGCAATGGTCAGAGTTACAAGAAATTGAAAGTTCCACCAAGGAAGAATGTTTTCAAAAGTGATAATTAAACTTCATTGTCAATCTTTTCCATTTGTATATTCATTATTCTAACATTAGGATTATTTGGAATTATTTTTTAATTTAAAGAAAAACATATATAAGCATAGATTGTTAATTAATATATTTTGGAAATTAGAGAAGGGAATATCAAAGAGAAATGAGGTGGATAAATTGCAAAAAGAAAATGGCTATAATTTTTTTAGTTATTTTTACTCATATTTATTTGGGGTTATAGAATTTAGAAGAATAGAAAGTGAAATTATGTTTACTTAAAGAATGAAGGTTTGTTTGATTTTTGAGATTAAGTTTATTGTTTATAGATTATCAAAATGTTTCACACAAATTTGCACTCCAATATATAAGACTAGATATGTTTTGAGACGATAGGGATTTGGGTCAACAAGTTTAGGAGGACAAAACTTTATGAGAGGGTGGATTAAAAGCATGTTAAGGAAAGTAGTATTTGGGGGAGGTTGCATTAGTGTGACACGAGGTGGTTGAAAGTTGGAAGAAGGATGGACATATCATTTGTTGCCAACAAGTAGTGGCATTTGATGGTTGTAAGACATATTTTACAACTTGGATTGGATAATTGTCAATAAATAAAATTTATCATTTTCAAGAGCATGGTGAAAAGAATATTGTGATGAAAACAAGGATTTTCTATGACTTAAGATTGGAGTGACTTAATATGTTATTACTATAAATTTGTACTACTACCTTTTATATATTTGTGGTTAAAGATGAAAATTGTAATTTGATTTATGCACTCTTTTTGCTACAAAACACAATCTTTTCTAAAAGTATTATTGAATGTAGCAATAACACACAAGAAACCAAATTTGAACATAAATAATAATGCAATTCATAAAAAGCAATGCTTTAACAATACACCATCAACACCACTAATTATATAAGATTATGATATTTTTGCCATTTTTGTGCTTCTTACTATGTTAAACTATATATTCAATTTTTAATCAACGAAAAAAAATCCCAATCAATGATGAAGATAACCCACGCTTGTGATTTAAATTAGCAATCTCATCCATCCATAAATATTGAATTAGTGTTACTTATCCATTGTTACGATGACCTTTTGATTCTTCTCAACCACACCTGCTTTTTGGGCAATATAAAATGTGTAGTAAACCAAATAATGATTGTATGTGTGTGTGTCATTATGTATAGAGTGAGGTGGAAGAGTAAACAAAGAAAAGAAAGTGTGTTGTGGGTAAAGCATCAAGTAGTCCATTAGTTGACATTTGATAGATTAGAAGCTTGACTATCATTTGTAAAATATATGTGATGCATACAAAGACCATTAAAAAAACACAGTGGTCTTACACATGTCTATAAAATAATATACCGACAAATGAAATTTTTATTTTGCAAAATGATAGTCTATGATGCAATTAACAAATGGTTGGAGGATCAAGTGTAGAACCAATGGCCACAACCTTACACATTGTCATTTGAGAGAAATAAGTTTCTTTCTTTTGGTTACATCTATAAGCAGAGTCGAGAGGATGCTTATGGTGCTTGTGTTGTTATGTCGTCATGAGCACATAAGAGTGGCGCTAGGGGCCATGTTGATGTTGTAGATGTGCATTCAAAGGAGGAGGAGGGAAATAGAACTATCTGGAGAGAAGCATAAAATATATCCTCGAGTACTTAGATTTTTCATTTTCTTTTGAATCATCTTTTACGTAGAAAATGAATGGCTTGTTGGAGACAGATGTTTCCCTCAATGATCCAAAACAAATATGAAATATACATTGAATGGTTATGGTTTAGATCTTAAAACAATAATTGGAAAAAGAATGGTACATGATATAATACAAAAGGGTTGAAGAGGTTATGGAAGCAGAGTTAGTTTCTATGGAAGTTGATGATGATGCTACAGAAGCTACTTAAGAAGCAACATAATTAGAGTTTGAGAAAAACATTCCAAAAAGAAAAAGGCTACCAAAGAGGATTTCAATGATATGGAAGTGAATAAAGAGGCATGAGGGAGTTATTTTTATTGTGAAGGGCCCCACACTAACTCAAATAGCTACTACTCACCCACAAGGATTTTGAACTACCACAAAAGAGCCACCAAAATGTAAATAGATAATAAGAGAAAAAACCTTAAAGCAAAACACTACTAGTGAAAAGATGAAATGGGAGAGAGAGTGTTGCAAATGGGGAGCTCAAGCTACATATGGGGAGATGAAGGGACAGGGTTGCCTATCCTTCCAACTGCAATAACAAATCTCAAAACTTCTGATAAACCCATGCACATCAACTAAGGGTTATTTGGCAAATATTAATGAGAATTTTAATCAATTTTTTGTTGAGATAGTTGTGAATCACCCAAAGAGCCAAATGTCATTGTGATTTCTACAATTTCCAAAAATAAAACATTGAATATAACCATTCAATTTGGATATTTTCCTTCAAGTTTCTCCCAGGTAAATTTTGTTGTCTATCATTGTTAATTCTCTATGTGATTGAAGTTGGTGTATAACCTTTATATTTTGTTTTTTTTGTGTGTGCATTCCACCCAAGAGAAATGGAAAATGCTTTGAACAACAATCTCCCTAAGTCACTTTGATGGCAATAACTTTTCATTACTCCTAGACAATCCATATAATTGCCAGAGGAGATTGACGATTAAGGTTAGTGTATTGTTGTGTAAGGTGCCAGATATATTATAATAAGCATAAACAAAAATATTGCAGCAAATACCAGCGAAACAAAAAATTATATAGAATCACAACACCAAAAATGATACATTTATTGAATGAAATCTAAGTTCATTTTCCTCTTCAAGGGGGAAACCTCCACTAGAGCACAACTCTATTACAATAATTCTCCAGACAATACCTTCTCATGTATTTTACTCCTATTTATACTAATTCTATCTTCTAATGAACATTCTAGAGAAAGATCTTTCTAGAAGCGGAAGCTTCTATTAAGTATTCTTACATTAGACTTGTTCACATTATTAAATAGGCCTTACTAACTAATGTCAACCTTTATTACATAGAAAATATATATTCTACCTATATGATGGGTTAGGGAGGTTAATTTCCTAACATGCCCTCCCCCTTGAAGAACAACCTTGTCCTTAAGGCTTGAGATGAAGAAATTGATGCAAAATGGTAGCCGACTCCCAGGTGGCATCTTCTAGAGTTGTACATTTCCATTAAATTAACACTTCCTTGATGGTGCTTGATAGAGACGATGCTCCTATTAGTCCAATATTGTTTGTGTTTGCTACCAAATGGAACCTTCTTCATCCAACTCAGGGGCATTGGTTCGAGTCTGGCACTTAGTTCCAATCATTTTCTTTCAACATGACATGAAAAACAAGATGGATATTAGAATCACTGGGCATAGCTAATTGGTAGCCTGCAAGCCCCACTCGCTTGAGAATTGTATAAAGACCATAAAACTTGGAGGCAAGTTTCTAATAGTGTTTAGCTTTGAGTGAATTCTACTTATAAGGTTGCAGATGAATAAACGCCTAGTCCTTTCAGTGAATTTGTGTTTGTAATGACCATGATTTTCTTGCTGCTTCATGTGATGCTAAGTCGGGACCAAATTTTATTTGAGGGTATGGAGAATGGTCAGTCGAACTGTAAGATTGTTGTCAACCTTTTGAACATTGGAGACACTTGGCATGTATGAGAAAACTGACAGTGGACTTTGCTCGTAGACTGCTTCAAAAGGAGTCAAGCGACTGGCAATATGGTAAGATGTGTTCTACCACCATTCATCTAGGGGTAACCATTGAGCCCACTGATTTGTTTGTTGGATTCAAAACATCGCAAATATGTTTCCAAACACTTGTTGACAACTTCAGTTTGTCCATCAATCTAGGGATGATAGGTAGTTTTGAGATGCAATTGGGTTCCCTAGATCCTGAACAATTCTTATCAAAAATTGTTGGTGAAAGTTGGATTTTAGCCAGAGACAATAGAATGAGACATGACATGGAGTTTGAATATATTATCCATAAAAATTTGATCCATTGTGGATGCAGTGAACGGGTGTTGAAGAGCACATAAATGAGCATATTTGGAAATACGATCGATTACCACCATGATGACTGGCTTATTCTATGATTTATGTAAGCCAACAATGAAATCCATAGAAACATCCCTTCAAATAGTAGAGGGAATCGAGAGTTATTGGATTGTTCCTGGAGATTTGATTGTTTCATCCTTATTGCATTGATAGGTATCACATTCAACCAAAAAGGTGTGGATGTCATGTTTCATACCATCCTAGAAAAAATAACTTTTGATCCATTCATAGGTTTTAGTAAACCTTGAGTGCCTAGCTGCGGGTGAAGCATGCAACTCAGAGAGCACCGTGGATTTAAGGTTCCATTGTTTGCTTAAATATAGACGACCTTTATAGAGAAGCTCTTCATTTTGTGAAGAGTGCCCTAGAGAAGCTTGAGGATCTTATTGCAATTTTTGGATCAGGATAAAAAATTTGGGGTCTTGCAACCATTCTTGGTGAACATCTTGAAGCCAATCTGCTACAATGAATGAGAGGGAAAAGAGGGACCCTTCTTCTTCATATTTCATTGAAAGAGCATTAGAAACCACATTTTCTTTTCCCTTCTTCTAGATGATCTCATAATCATATCCAAACAACTTGGTCACCCATTTTTGCTACTCCAGGGATGAAATTATTTGTTCCATAAAATACTTGAGGCTACGATGATCAGTTTTAATTTGGAAGCGTTGACCCAATAGATAAGGATGTCATAGATCTACTGCATGCAGAATAACCAACATTTTATTTTCATAGGTTGATTGGCCCAAATGTCCTCTAATAGTTTTTTTCTAGTAAAATCCAAAGGTTTACCATCTTGCATGAGGACTTGCCCAATTCCTTTCCCTGACGCATTGTATTCCAAGACAAAAGTCTTGGTGAAGTCGGGTAGTGCCAAGACAGGGGTTGTGCACATAACATCTTTAAAGGCTTGGAAGGATTGATCAGCTACTAGAGTCCAACTGAAAGAATTATTTTTAAGGAGGGAAGTGAGAGGAGCTGCAATTTGTTCCATAATTCCAAACAAACTTGTGATAATAGAGTGTAAACCCAATAAACCACACAATATTTTAAGAGTTTTAGGGTGGGGTCAATCATTCATAGCTTCAATTTTCTTAGGATCCACCCATACACCATTCTTACCTACAATATGACCCAGGTACTCAACTTCAGAGGTGTTAAAAACACATTTAGATTGTTTGAGAAAAAAAAATTCTTAGACAATAGATGGAGAACTTGATCCACATGGGCGAGATGGGCTTGCCAAGTTTTACTATATATGAGAATATCATCAAAGAAAAATAAGAAAAAATGACGGAGGAAAAGACAGAAGACATGATTCATGAGACTTTGAAAAGTGGAGGGGGAATTACACAAGCCAAAGGGCATGACCAAGAACTCATAGTGACCCTCATGAGTTCTAAAGGAAGTCTTGGGGATGTATTCCTCTTTCATGTGTATATGGTGGTAGCCAGAATGGGATGTCTTCCTCTTTCATGTGTATCTAGTGGTAGCCAGAATGGAGATCAAATTTTGTAAAGTATTGGGCACCACACAATTCATACAAAAGGTCATCAATGATAGGAATGGGAAATCTGTCTTTGGTTGTGAGTTTGTTGAGAGAATGAAAATCAAGACACATGTGTCAAGTGCCTTCTTTCTTAAGTACTATGACTATTGGAGAATAATAAGGGTTGGTACTAGGACGGATAACACCTACTTCTAGCAATTCTTGAACAATATTCTCAATTTCATTTTTCTAGTCAAAGGGATTATGATAAGGGCAAACACTGGGAGGAATATTGTCAGGTACTAGAGGAGTGGAATGATCATGGGCACCATGGGAAGGGGGAATTCCATGGAAAGTGTTAAAGATAGCTTGGTGTCGGGAGAGTATAGATTGGAGGTCAAGGTGCACAGAGGTTGTCTCAATGAAGTGAATGGAATGGAGTTGGTCAATAATACTAGAATGACCTTTCTAAGTATCTTTCCATTTGATGGGAACTGATGATCTCAGGTGAACCTATTGTGATGCCTTGGAATTTATATTTTTGTCCATCCTATTGGAATTACATGGTTAGGTCCTTAAAGTCCATGAGGATGGGTTCGAGAGTGCATAACCATTCAACATCGAGCACAATGTCATAGTTTCCCATGTCGATAGAAAACATATGATATTTCAAGTGGTACCGACCAATTTGTAGGCGCACCTTTTCACAACGCCTACCATATTTCATGGCACTTCCATTGGCAATCATGATTTTAAAATTGTTGACTACAAAGATATAGCAATAGATTTCCTAGGAAATGTGATGAATAAAATTATGGGTGTTGCCATTATTAACGAGGATTATGAATTTCTTGTTATTAATGTAGCCAATTAGCTTGAGGGTTTGGGGACAAGAGAATCCAGTGAGGGCATACAATGAAATCAGTAGTTCAACTTTTGGTGGGTCAAAGGGTGTAGTGGGATCATCTGTTGGGGGTAGTTCTTCCACCGGGGAAACTTCGGTCTCCTCATAAGCAATATCCTCAAAAATGGCCATAAAAATATTATGTTCCTTACACTTGTGCCCCATAAAATATTTTTCATCACAATTATAGCAAAGACCCTTAAGTTGGAATTCAATCATTTCTACTCGAGTTAATTTATGGATCTTGATAGGAGTGACATGAGGGGTAGGATTGGTAGGTCGGTGTCGAGGAAGAAAAAATGGTTTTTAATTATGGGAAAAAAAACATGTTGTGCTTCCTTGGCACATTTAGTAGCTTCCAACCAAGTCTCGGGGTGAGCCATGAGGACCTGGACTTGGATTTCATCCTTTAGGCCATTGATAAAGCATTCACTAAAAAAGGCATTAGACCTACCCTCCACTTTGAAATCCAAGTGCTCAAATGTGACGATAAAGTATTTCATGGTACCAAACTATTTCAACTTGGTCAAGTGGCCTAGATGGTGTGTGTCAGTGCCAAAGCATTCATAAAGTTTGGGCACATATTGTGTCCAAGCAACATACCCTTAGCGTGATTTTTTACGTCATTGCCAACATTGCCAGCATTTAGGATCCAGATGGAGGACAAATTAACGAAGTTCGGCCAACTCATCAGTGATGCCATGCAAAGAGAAGTAATGTTCCATTTAATTGAACCAACCAGTGGGATCCGAGCCATCAAATTTGTTTACCTCTACTTTCAGAAGACGCAAATCACAATGAAGGGGGTTGGACTGAAAAGTATAGGAATTGGAGGAAGCAACACCTTCTGGGTTAGAAGGTTGTTCATATGAGGTAAGACATCTAGGAATATTCAGTAATTCCATTATCTTAGCAGCAAAGGATTCAAGGTGGTTATCGATGTGGGCATCGATGTCCTACTTCATGTCATGTTTCATGTCTTCCATTTTGGCATATATGGTGGAATGCATGGAGGAATTGATGGTGAAAATATTGGCATTGATTGGTCTCATTTCCTTCTAGGTTATGGGGAGATCATAGGACAGGGCATTGAGGCAGTTTTCAAGGTCTTGGTGCTTATTATTAATTGTTTGATTATTTTTATTTGTTTGATTATTATTGATTATTTAATTACTGTTATTAATTTAGTTTTTTTTGTAATTGTTACTTTTATAATATTTAAGTATTGATGAGATTGATTAATAGTATAAGTATATTTCGCAACATATTAATCATGAGAGAAAAAACATGTAAATATAAATGCACTTGCCCACTAACATTCAGTCAATTTCACACCATGACTAGAGAAAAAACCATCTATCCATAAACACAACTATGAAAATTTACTACACTATCATTCCAACAATTTCACACTATGGAAGTAAAAAACCATATATATATAAACGTGATGATGAGATTTTAAATTAAAGCATACAATAGCCATGTTATTTTGTTCTACCCTTGAAACAAGTGGTACGCTGTCAAACTAGGGAAATGTCAACTTTGTATATGAAATTGCATGAAAAATATCTACACATAAGGAAAATAAATGAATCCAATGTCAGAAGTTGATTGAATTGTTGTATGTACCCTCTTCATATGCTAAAATTTTCATATCTTTCATTATTCTTTCATATCTTCATATACTTTCGATCTTCATCAATGGGCTTATGACTATAAGCATTTAACCATATGCAAGAATAAGAAACCATATTTAATAATCACATATATTACGCTAGTGTATATTAGCATAATAGTTGAGAATATATTGATAAACTTACAAAGTGTCCTTTGTTATAGACTCTCCATCTTGATTCAAAGAATATGTAACAATTGATTTTTTTCTATCATTTCATGCTTATACATAAGAAAAATATAAAATCAGTTAAGTTCATTAATGTTTGACAAATGAACACAAAAGTATGTCAATGTGCTAGCTTATTAGGGGTATTTTGAGGTAAAAAATGGGTCTCAAAGCAAAAACAAAAAATGTACTATCAAAATCAACTTTAAAATAACCAATAGGATTCAAGATGATGATGTCAACCATAAGAGTAAATATTTTTGGAGGGAAAGGAAGAAAATTATTATTTTTTAATCGTATTTTCAACTTATCTCCTTGTAGGTTTACTCAAATGTCAAGTGTAGGCACTCATTGGATGCATAATTAAATTATGCATCCAACAAGTACCCACTTTGCACACTTTTGATAGACCAATAGTGAGATAAATTAGAAATACATGAAAAGAAACATGTTTTTCATGTATTTCTAGTTAATCTCATTGTGGGTCTATCAAAAGTATGCAAAGCAGATACTCTTGGATGCATAATTTAATTATGCGTCCAACGAGTGCCTACACTTGAAATTTGAGTAAACTTATAAGATAAGTCGAAAATATGATTAAAAAAAAGTTTTCTTTATTTTCCTTTCAAAATTCATAACTCTTATTTTATTGTTTTCCTCAAGAGGCCCATTTTAGACATTGTTACCACCCGAATTGTACAAATTGGTGAAATCCCTAATCCACAAGGTACAATTCGAGGGACAACCTCTAGGAAGGTCACCATTGTCACCTCAACAACCTATCCTCTACAATTTAGGTTGGCTCTCCTCTGACTCAAGGGGGGTATCCCTACTAAGATTACTAAGACCCAGCAATGAAGCACAAGATGAAGTTGTGAGTCGTCTTAATAAAACGGGGTTTTGGACTTTTGAGGTTTTTTTGGAAGAAGTGATGGAGGGATATAGATATGAGTGCCAAATCCAACTAGGGAAATGGAGTCAAGGTGAATAAAACAAAAATAAGGTCAAGAAGAATCTCTCCAAAGGATAGCCTATTTTCTTCAAGGATTAGGGTTTGAGATTAGAACCAATACGAAAATTAATCCCTCACCCAATGAAGATCAACAATGAGTTTTCAAGGTCTACAAGAAGGGAACTTTAACAGAAGAAAACCTTCACCACCCAAAACCAATTATGACTTGATGAAATTACTTAATACTTCAGCCAAGGGGTCATAAAGGAAGACAGAAAATGGTACCAAATAGTCACCAAATTAACAAAGGAAGAAGGAAGGACAAGCCCCAGAACTTATTCCTTCCAAGTGATAGATTTATCCCTTAATGGATTAACCTTGAAAAGCTTGTAGAAAACTTGAACATTCCACCATTAACCCTTATGCATCAAAGTAGAATCAAGAAAGAGAAGCTTCAAGAGTTGAGAAGATTCATCCATATAGAAAGAAACCTTTGCACCATAAATGCTCTAAGAAAATATGTCAATTAAGCTCCAACGAGAGAGAGCTCCCAAAAATCCAACCATGAGTACAAATGAAGAAGTGCATCTCTTTGTATAGAGTGATGCCTAACTTCCTTTACAATGAAATATCATTATCTAGCGTGCTTCCTTATATTTAAGCCTAAGAAAAGTAAAATTATAACTAATCTAACACACGAATAAACTAAAAGTGGTCAATCCACATGTACAATAAACAAGATGAAGTAAACCTCGGGATATCACGTATATCCTCGAAAGGCTCCAAGAAACATGTAGATGCTCAACATCCTCTTCAAAAAGGTGTAAGTCAACCCCATAAGTCTTTCTCCAAAGTGGACACATGGATTTTCAAGGTGGAAACTTCCTCTAAGTGGTGACATAAAACCCTCCAAAGGGGGTGG
>ML811398.1:83205-95104 GCA_009831015.1 Picea engelmannii | reverse complement strand
CACATGTAAGTTTTAAACCTGCGAAGTAAAGCAATGCATATATATTCTTAAGCAATACAAAAATTAATCAATGGCTCATACACAGAATACACAAAGATCTTTACCGGAAACCCTCAACCGGGAAAACCTTTCTTTTTCATTATCTCGAATTTCACCATTCGCCACACAATATATACAATTTTTTTAGGTATTCTGTAGATACCAAAACCCTAATCCCTTAATCCGTGATTAATTTACAAATCAGCTAAAAATAGCAAAATCCGCTAAAAATAGCAAAAACCGCAGACGCAGTCGTCGTATCTGACGCACCCACACACACACACATGCAAAGAATATAACACATACCCAACACCACGCATATCTCAACGACCTGGATTGGGTCGCTCAGATCTGTGGTCAAGGTTGGATTCCGGACCCCCCTTTCCATTCTACCTTTAATAAAGGGGGGGGGGGTCCAGAATTGGTGGCTTCCAGTGGACCCCACATTGTCACATCTCCAATCTCCTCCACCATCCACCTTCCGCCATACGTCTTCCACTTAGTGGAATTCTATCCTATCCCTTTCCCCTTTCCTCGCTTCCACCTATTACCTCCTACCAGGTGTTCTCCCCCTCATCCTCCAATTCGTCCTTCCTCCTCTTCCAGACCTACCACCTTACGGCTTCCCAGTCACCTCCATCTGTATGGTCGCCTCTACTCCTTATCCACTTGTACCCCATGTTCCATGCCACTTTCATCCATGTCCTATCCATACCTCATGGTACTTCTCATCAAGTGTCACAACATCACCGCCCATCCACCACTTCCAATCATGTGCCATAGTCTTTGCACCAACCTCCATGCCTTATCCATTAGGCTGTTCAGCTGATCCAGGTGGTAGTGCAAAAAGACCTCCACGTCCCAAGAGTGCAGAGTTGGCTGGGTCGTTCTCAATCCCGAGGAAGAATTTATTGAGGTAGTTGGTGGTGGTTAAACATCGTCTCTTCCATAAGTGGAAATCCCTGAAAAGGGACCTGAGACAGGTCAATTCTTTTGAAAAATTGTTAGTAGCCTGATTGCGTCTGACACAAGCGCATGACCGTCCAGAGACTGCAGGCGCAGTTTGCTAGTAAACATGCAGATGTAATATTTTTAATGATAAATCTTGGTTTTGCTGCCATTATTGGCCTTGGGTATATGTAGGAAATCTTGCCATTTTTGTAATTTCATCGATGGTAGAGCAATGCTCCTGACTGTAAAGCCTTAACTTAGCCTCTGGTTCTCTGGATATACAATGATATTTTGAGATTTCTTGTTTAATGATGGCCAACTTTCTCCTTTCCTCGTTCCTCCGAATCTTAAGAACCCAGGCATGGAAGGTCCAGTCGGTTTTTGTTGTAACTATATGATGTACGTTTGATTGTATCAGTTCCACAACGTTTGAGATTTACTTTGAAGTTTCTCTAGTCTGAGAGGATCTCATATCTGAGAATTTTCCCCTTCTTTCTTTCACTTACTCACCACTATACAATTTATTGGCTTAAGTTAGATCAAGACCTCGCATGTCCTTGCTGTCCCAGCCCAATTTTCTAAGTGAGCGATATCGTCCTGATTTTACCTCCATTCGATTACCCCCTTTTTACAAATCGTGACATAAACTGATGGGCATCGGGCTCTGCTCCTACTGCAATCCAGGAGTGACTTCCATCGCCAACACCGAGGAATCCATGAAATCTGAGAGGACCCATTAGATGGATTTGAATTCTATGACTATGGGCTGAGCCATGAATATTGTGTCATCAACACATTTCTTATGGGAGACAAGTTTCTCCTTAGCATGAATGTGTAGACCTTTCATTTTATTTTTTGCTACAACTGCTTTAATAACCCTACCAAGGTACTCCACCATTATAATAAAAAGGAAGGCCAAGAGGGGATCACCTTGCCTAATTCCACGAGAGGGACATAAGGTTGAAGAAGGGGAGCCATTGAACATAATTGACAAAAAAACAGAGGAGGTGAGGGAGAGTGCCCACTTGATCTATGATGGGGAAAAACCAAAAGCACATAGGGTTTGATAGATGTATTGCCAACTTAATTTGTCAAATGCCTTTGAAATGTCTAGTTTTATGAGCATGCTTGGGGTCTTGGATTTCTTGGGAGAGCGTAATGACTTTGTGGGCAAGGATGATTCCATCCAAAATTTTATTTCCCTCCACATAGCCATTATGTTCATGAGATATTAGAGACAGAAGCATAGATTTCAACCTATTGGCAATGACCTTGGTGATGATTTTATATACCACGTTGTAGAGGAATATTGGGAGAAATTTACTGGGGTCTTCCACTTTGTCCTCCTTTGGAATGAGGGAAAGGAAGGTGGTTTTAGGAGCTAGGAGAAAATTGGAGTGAAGTTGGGAGTCTTCAACCAAGGCCCAAATGTCCCATTTTAATAGTGATGAGGAGGCTTGAAAAATGTTTGAGGTGAATCCATCAGGGCCTGGTGATTTTTTCTTTGGCATGCCAAACACTGCTTTCTCATATTCCTCAAGAGATATGGGTCGCATGAGGGCATATTTATGCTCAAGAGAGATCAACGATGCTATGTGTTGAGTGATTTTCTAAATAGCTAGTCTGTGATATGTTGTTGGTTGTGTGAGGAGATCCTGGAAGAAGTTGAGCAATTCTTGTTCTATGGCATTGTGTTTTGTCAGACTGTTGACCTGTCTGTCCTTTATTGGGATGATATGATTATGATGACTCTACTATATTATTTTTTTTTGACCGGGGAAATCAACAACTATTAAGGCACATACTCGCGTGAAACATGGTCGTGTTATCCGACTACTACCAGTATAACCCCAGGCATGCCAACGCGTCCCCTCAGATGACACACAAGGTAAATCAAGGGTTTTGAATCGATGAGTTCACATAAAATAATTCCTTAAAAATACAGTCCATCACTGACTATTCTACACCTGGGGGCCCTATGCTATATCATCGATCTACGAAAAAACTTGGAATTTTCTCCCCTTCTTTGAGCTAACGAATTCAATATTTCTGTTTCCAAAGAAGTTCCTCTTATTTCTCTTGCAAATTGATTTGGGATTGGAGTTCTTCTTCTTCTTTGATTAGTTGTTTTGTTTTACCTTTGTGGATCATGGCTTGCTGGACCTGTTCCATTTGTGTAGATTTTTTTTTTCTTGAAAGATATTGCCAAATTCCTCCTTGTTCCAAAATCTTAGTTTTTGCTTGATGTATTTGAGTTTCTATTGAAATTGGTACATAGGTTATATGAAATTTGGGTTGAATTCTATCCACCAAGCTTTGATGTTTGTTTGGAAGTTGGGGTTCTTCAACTAGAAGCTTTCAAAGAGGAAATGTAGGTTGAGGGGGCTTCCATGGAGATCAAGGATGAGCATAATAGGCAAGTGATCAAAACCTTCGTAGGGTAGAATAGTGGCTGAAGGGTGAAGGCCAGAAATCAAGATTGATTCAGACGCTATAAAGTGAGTTAGATGAGAATAAAATTGATGTTGGCCCCTTTTGCAATTATTCCATGTGAAGATTCCATTAATAGTTTCAAGGTCCACTAGGTTAAGGGATTGGATGGTGTCAGTAAAGAATTGAGAGTCATTATTGAGACTTCTTAGGCCTCCTTTATTTTTAGTAAGAGAGTTAATGATATTAAAGTCTCCCCCAATGAGCCAATGATGGTTGAGAGTTAAGGGTTGCAAAAGTTGCAAGGAATTAAAGAAGGGAATCATGTCAGCAATAGAGTTGGGGCCATAAACATTAGTTAGGAATCCAACAGTGGAGGATCCCACGAGTTGAAAGGGTGAAGAAAGAGAGTGCTTGGTGGAAAAGTAACTGGACAGAGAAATTTCAGTGGGGTTCCAGAGAAGGGTGAGACCACCTACTACTCATTCAGAATATAAGGCTATAACTTGGGATCTTGGCCAGATGCGAGAGGCCAGGGATCAAATAAGGTAATGGGGAAATTCAGTTTCTTGAATAATTATAATAGAGGGTTTTTCTTGAAGGATTTTTTGTTTGAGAATCCGATGTTTGGTTTTACCATTGAGGCATCTAATATTTCAAGAGACAACTTTCATGAGGTATTAAGAACCAAAGACTGAATACAAGAGCACCACAACATATATACACGAATAATATGCAAAATCTCTTTTATTATTATCAAACCCTTAGGGTAGGACAACACCATACAATGGATCCTATTGTGGAAAGGATCCTCTCCTATTCACTTACCTCTTCGAGGGGGATTCCTCCTAATGAGATTCATCTCACAATACAATACTTATCTTCATATCCCATTACATTGCTTGAACATATTTATATAGTGCTACCATCACCTAAGAACATTCTAGAGGAGGAATATTCTAGAAGTAGAACCTTCTAAGAAGTCCTCTTACATTTATTATATCTAACTACCATAGTGGGCCTTATTTAATAATATAGTGGACCTAGTCCACCTTACATTGAATGGACTCCACTATTATCACTATGGGCCCTCTGGTGCCCCACTACCACCTCTCTAGCTACCTAACATTCCATCCCCCTTATGAAAGCATTGTCCTCAATGCTTGATTTATAACCATATGCCAGGGTCCCATGGATAACTGTGGACCATAATGCTGAAGAAGACTGGAGAAACATGGTCCCATGTAGAAAGGAAATCCACCATGCTAAAGTAGTCCAACCACCATCGTAATCCTGGGTCCCATGTCCAAGTGCTCATGTGAACTCCTCGTGGAATATTTTGGAACCCAATAACCAACTCAAAATGATGCTCTAAAGACTGACACCTATCATGTGGATCCAAATAAGAAGATCCATCTACATAGTGGAAAAGGGTTGTAGTAGAATCTGGAAGAAATAATACCACTATAGAATACGCAGGATGGAAACTGGTAATAATCATTGGTTCTCGATTTGTCACATTGATGCTCTCTACAAAAGGTGGATTGGAGTCATACAATAAAATATGAAAGTGGTTGTCATCCCAGAAATGAAAACTATCCATATACCAATCATCACAATTGGCCTCAAAATCATACCAAGCATATATTTCTTGATTATATTCATCCCTGATGTCCACCATAAGAAATCTCTCTTGCATTCTATCCAATGAATCTTGAATACTGCGAAAACTATCATTGAGACCATCTTCAAGGTCGTGCAATCTAGCATCCAATGTGTCATACAATTGGGATTTGAATGCTTCTGTAATTTGTAGAATTTATTTGAGGGTTTGAGAGGAAGTAGCCATATGAGCACCCTATGAACTCTTCCACCCTGCATCCATCATGAAAAAACCCAAAAAATAGAACAATAAGTTACGACAGAAAATCACGACTTTTTCTGGAAAACCCGAAACAACTGCTGAATTTAAAATGGTCATAACTTCACTTCAGACTCTGTTTCGGCTGATTTGTTTTTTGAAATTGGGTGAAATTGTGAGAGGAAACTCAGATATGTAATTTGTTTGGGAAAATTCGGCCTCTAGCTGCTACAGAAATAAAAAAAAATTGTGCCACCGTCCGTGGAAAAAACCCTGAAAATTTGTAGATTTTAAAACTTCAATATCTTGACTTTCCAGATTCCGTTTCAGACGATGTTTTTTTTCAACTTGGGGTTTTTTAATGAGAGGAACTCAGATATACATCCTGTTTCTACAAATTTTGCACATAAATATACCAAAAATTTCTGGAATATCGCAACCCTTTTTTTTCTTTTCCAAAAAACAAATCTGCAAAAATAAAAAAATATTTTCTCATAATGTCTACCAAGGAAAGTGCTTTGATACCACTTGTTAAGAACCAAATACTGAATACAAAATAACCACAACATATATACAAGAACAATATGAAAAATATATTTTATTATTATCAAACCCTTAGGGTAGGACAACACCATACAATGTATCTTATTATGGAAGGGATCCTCTTCTGTTCACTTGACTCTTCGAGGGGCCTTCCTTCTAAGGAGCTTCAACTCACAATACAATACTTATCTTCATATCCCATTACATTTCTTGAACCTCTTTATATAGTGCTACCATCAACTAAGAACATTCTAGAGGAGGAATCTTCTAGTAGTATAACCTTCTAAGAAGTCCTCTTACATTTATTATATCAAACTACCCATTTATGATATCTAACTCCATAGTGGGCCTGATTTAATAATATAGTGTACCTAGTCCACCTTACATTGAATGGCCTCCACTATTATCACTATGGGCCCTCTGGGCCCCCACTACTATCTCTCTATCTACCCAACATGAGGAATGTGGGGGGTTGGGTAAAAACTTGTCTTTCATCAAGGCTATGCAGACCGAGTTTACTAAGAATTCTCCCATATCTTTAAAAAGTTGTTTATTGGTGCATATACCTCTCTTTTTTCCCTCTTTGGGATTTTTTTTAGGGGTTGAAGAAGAGGGTTTGATTCCCAAATAATGAATATAGGTCATACCATTTGCTGTTGGGCCACCGAGAATTTGATTGTGAACCAAAGCATCCTTCAGAAGATGTAATTGTTGTTCAGGGGTTGAGTTCATGTCTTTCTTCTTGCATGATATGAAAATGGATTTTAGATCAAGGCACCCAAGGTCTATGGCCTCTCCATCATTAGAATCTAGTAGTTCCTATGGTTCTTCTTTCATATCTTCCTCGCCATTTTGGTTGGTAGTAGCACCTTGGATCATGGTTTTATGTATCTTATCATTGTCCTCTAATGGAGATTACTTTGTGGAGATATTTTTCTGTGGAATTTCCTGTTCTGTGTGAGATTCCTTTCCTTCTCCATCCCGGGGAGGGTTTCAAAGGCGTTGTGGGATTTGAATCCCCTGTTAGGTGGTAGTGGGTTGGGATTTCTTCTGAATTTTTTCCTACATGAAACTTGTTCAAATACCTTAGCATCTCGAGCAAATGGGGGAGGGGGGGTGGTAGCTTGGACATTTAATGGGAAATCTATGAAGAGGTGGTTGTGTTCATGACAACTTCTACAGTGAAAAGGGATATGCTCATAATCCATGGTTTGGACCCATTCATTGTCCTGATAGTAAATATTGATTGAGTCCAGGAGCGCTTTAGTGAGATTCATGTACAAACAGATTCCAACATATGCTGTGTAACGAACTTTTTTTGTGATATTCGATGTTTTGACGAGGTTTCCAAGAGTGTTCCCAATGCCTTCAAGAATTTCCTCATCACAGAACTCTTGTGGTAGGGAGTATAGTCATATCCAAACTGGAGCAACAGTGAAATATTCCTTTTCAGGGAAGAAACACTCCATCCATAGTTTGAAATGGAGTCCTCCTGAATTAAAAATGTAGGGGCCATTCTTAAAAACCTTGTCGTGATCCTTTAGGTTAGAGAAAAAGATAGTGAAGAAGACCTTTGAGCCTAGCTTGAGGTCGATATGGCCTTTGGGTTTCTAGGTTGTTTTTATCCACCATATGAGGGCTTTCTTTGTTGTCCAGATACCCATGAACTTTCCTACGAAGGCATGCTCCTACATGAACTGAATGTAGTTCCTTATTCTTTCTGTTCTCACTTCATATTTCAGATTTTCAGATGCTTTGGGTAAGAAACTAGTTATGGAGCTATGGTTAGGAGTTGCCTTCTTTCTTTGATTTTGGCATGCAGGTTGACTTTCAGGATCCGATTGTTTTCCTTTATCATATATAGACGAGATGTTGGCATCACAAGAATGATCCAATTGAGACAAGGTGTATCATTCCCACTATAATCCCTGATTTAATTAATGCATAATGTAGATATAAATGTGGCTATGTCCAAAAAATGTAATATGCGAAATGTATTTTCTGAATTGTAAATATATATAATGTAATGCTAGCTGCTGAGATATGGATAGAGATGAGGGATGATTAATTCAAAAGACAGGGGGAATTCCTAGAGAGAGTCCAAGGGGAAATAATTTATGGGTATTAATTTAAACCCACATTTATGAATTTTATTATCATTTGTGGAATACTTCTATTTTGGTTGAGTGTACGAGAGCCCAATCATTGAATACCTATCATAGGGTGGGTATGAGAGTCACATCCCATATTTATTGGAGATCATGAGGCTGAAGTACAATCGACATTGGGTAGAGTGAGTAGTCAACTATCTTTGGAAAATAGAGGAAATTCGTATGGGTAGTAACATGCAATTTTACACATGGAGTTTTTGACATGAACAAGAAGTAGAGAAGAGGGGAGAGGAGCTTGGGATATGGAAAAACAAGGCTAGGTTAATTCTGGAGTACGTTGGAGCATTTTTGGAGCATTTTGGAGCTGGAAATTGAATAGCCAGGTTGTCAAGCCTGAAGAGTGAACTCCTGGGTGAGTTGCACTGTATCAACAAGTTTTTTCTATTGTTTTTGCTGGTGGTTTTCCTGGTAGTGAGTTCCCTTGAGTTACCAAAAACTATATTCCTAGATGCCTAAGCCAAAGAGACCCTAATAAATGAATGGGTCGCCTGATAGAATGAGATAAGTGAAGGGGTACATTCTTTGATTTGGGCAGGTCAAGAGGAAGAGAGCTAGAGGAAATTCAAGATAACCGTAAGAGAAAATCAGTGGGTTGTGTGATATTGAGCTATGATGGGACTATGAGAGGCACCCTTCTTTTTTGGATTCTTAGCTCCAACTCGAGCCTGGTGACTTGATGTTGGGATTTGGAACAACAGGTCTATTTTTGAGTGGAACGTCCTTTCCGAGCGGCTGGTTGCACAAACTCTCTTTTAAAGATAAGTGTTTATCTATTTTGTTGAGTTATTTATAAATTCATGGAAGTGCATTTAATCTATGAATGAGAATGGTTTTATATGTTGTTATAGATGTTTTATTAGTTGCATTCATGCTCATTTAGAATGTTGTAGTTTCATTTAATTATGGCTATTAGAATCTGGTTGTAGATGTGAATAAATCGTAGCTGGTAAATGTTTGAAAAACAGGACCGTGGAGCAATAAAATAAAAAAAATGTGGAAACAAAACAAAGAAGATACATAATACAATAGAGACACAGATTTACATGGTTCACCCAATGTGGGCTATGTACACCAAAGAAATTGTCAGGTCCTTCCTTTATTATTATTCAACATATGAAGGGATAAAACCTACAACAAACCCGCTGTAACTTCCTCTTCTTTCTCTCACTGTCTCCTATCTCAGAATACAATATTCGCCATCAACCATAGTTGCAATACATTTCCCTCATAAAAGAGGGTTTCCTTCTAGGTAAAAAAACCCTAACATAATCTCTATCGTTAGATCTGTGACCTTATAATGAACGGTCCAAATTTACAATGAAATTACAATATACATTTACAAGGAAATTTTTCCTTCGGGGGCTTCGCCCCTGAACCCCCACTGGGGGCTCACTTGTCCCTAGACCCCCCAGCTGGGGGGATAGCCCCCTCGGACCCCACAGAGAGGGTACCCCCCCTCTACACTCCCCCACGTGGAAGAGTGTACATACTTCTAGGGTGTAAATATTTCATGGGGTATAAACACGGCTGAAAGTAAAAGACCTTTGAATCAAGAAGATAATCAGGCTCCATAACCAATAGTAAACTGCATGAAGTTAATTAGTAGAATACATTTTTTTTTTATGTTTATTTCTTGAAGTAATGTTCCCTAGTTAAGTTGGGGAACATTATAGAACGGTATCATAGCTCAAGGTTCAATATTGAACTTGTATGGGCTAGGAGCCATCATGAATTGAGAATATTCGTGGTTATAGATTTCGTCTCGTGGTGAATTTGGGGGAGTAATGGTGAACATAAGTGAAATCCCCATATTAGGAGCATATTTTGAGTTTCAGTGCTTCAGAGAAGACAAAGAAGAAAGATTATGGCATTGATCTGCAGGTTGTAGAGTTGAATTTGGCCATGGAATTCAAATTCATGTGTGTTTCAGGGAATCTATGAAGTTTTGTGGATTGAAAACCCAGATTAATTCAACCGTGAGGCTCAATGATCGTGATTCAATCCTGAAGCATAGAATGAGGTTGAATCCGAAGGGAGGATCCCAATGGCATGAGATGAGTGAACAAGGACCATTCATCGTGTCGAGGGTCAATCCTAGTTGCGCATCAAAAGTCTGGTTTCAGAAAAGTCCCGAAACAAGGTGTGAGTTTGAAGTCCGAAGAAGAGAAGCCCAAGGGAAGAAGCCCAAAAGAAAGAGATTTGTTAGATCAATTGGGGTCATTCTTAGCCGCCATATCTCATGAAGATGTTCTTTCAATTTTTTTTTTTGGGAGATCTCGTTCAGAAGGCTTGGGCATGTTTCACATCCCGAAGAAGTCAGTTCGACCAAATTAAAGGTCAAGGATTTGAGGCTTTATGAGAAGATATAGACCGCTGGATGTGAGCAGTTTCAACCATTGGATATATTGGAAAGGAAACTTTAGAAACGTCAAGGATCATGGTGAGTTGTGTTTCCAACGGAGGGTTTCAGATGGGAAGATTTCGACAACATTTTGTATTGTCGATTTTAGGAAATTCACATACCCAACAATTGAAGTTGTTTGATGGGAAGGTTCTGAAGAAGAGTTATGACATGCCAGCATAGGACTAGACACAACTTGGCAAGGCCAAGAATATCAATGATTTGGATTAATACCGATTTTGAGATCAACGGTTTGGATCTAAAGACTGTGACAACAATAAATTAGTGAATTTTTTCCATGAAAATTCAAGTTTTTGGAGGTCTTTATCTTACAGGGCATTTTTGAGGGCCTAAACAACGTTTTTAGAATGGAGCCATATTTGAGTTCTGGGTATCTAAAAATGTGTTGGGATATAAAGAGGACACTTGTAGCATGCAAGGTTGAAAAAATGAAAATGGTCAAAACTTCTAAAGACCATAACTTTCTGCTTGGAACTCAGAATTGGGAAAGATAAATAGTTGATGGAAATATCTCAAGGAGGAGAATCCATGTTTTAACCCAAAAAATTAATTTAAGCAGTAAATTTTGCAATCAACTCAAAATAAGATGACTGGTGGCACTAAAGGGAATTTTTTTTATATGAATTCTCTTCCAAATTGTGTATGTATTTATTTTTCATCTAACAGAAATTGTTTGCATGCTCATTTTCTATAGAATTAGAGGTTCAAAGAAGAAGTTTGGTTTCTATATGAGAACCACAATAATGGAATATTCTCAAGGTTCCTACAGTCACGAGTAGGAATTTATAGGTCTGCCTGTTAGCATGGGGAATGTTGAGACCGAGTCCAATGGAAGAAGAGATAGGCAAGAGCCTATAACTATGAGGATCCTGCAGAGAGAAGTGCATAGTTATATTGATGATAATGAAAATATTATGAAGGCTTAGGAAGAGATACTTAAGATCTTGAACATGTTGCAGAAGCAATCCAATTAGGACTCTTAGACAAAGCAAGAAGCTAGTTCTAGACACATGACAACATCTAAATCCCATAGTAGAAGGGATGGGCATTGGAATAATTGGCAGTCAAGGAGTAGGAGAAGGCACCATCATTCCCAAAAGAAATCGACTAGGAGAGTTCATTCTCATTCAGGGCCACAGAGAAACCAAAGTGTGTTCCCTGTTAGGAGCCAGAGGAGAAGGTTCGAGGGAGGCATCTTGCAAGGTGAATTTAGGAAGATCAAGGCACCAAATTTCAATGGTGAGCTTAGGAAGGGAGAAGAGGTCGAGTGATCTAGGAGGATATCCACATGGAAAATTCCTACTTTGCACACCATGGGATAAATCATTGAAAAGTTTGATAATAGGTGGAAAAGAATAATTAATGCTCATGAATGAATTAATTAAATTTAAAAATGATTAATATTTAAAATGAGTATGAGAAACTCATGTATTAGTCATGCACATTGGAAAAATGATTAATGCTTGAAGTGAGTTTGAGAAT
>ML811398.1:61810-83155 GCA_009831015.1 Picea engelmannii | reverse complement strand
TCACTTTATTACAAGTGGTTTCCTAGTCTTAAGGAGGAAGCTAAGGTTCTCATGAGTTGGTTGAGATGATTTCTCATTTTTGTCCTTGAGTGGTTATGAGATCCTAAATTTGTGGATCTCGTGTCCTTGGATTATGGAGACTAAGGAAACCATTTAAATTCTTTATTGGGAGATATTTTAGAGGCCATATGTGGAGGCACTTTTGAGAGATTTTTGAGGAGAGAATCAATAAATCATGCTTTTGGTTTGTAATCCCCTTCATTGGGAGAGTTGAGCCCCCTCCATTGGGGAGAATGTAGTCCTTCTGGTGTTTCAAGAAATGTCACTTATGTGAGAGCCTTGGAGCATGTGCCACATTTTGTGAGAAGATTTCATCCCTTTCAAATGAAGGATAATCAAGCGATTTGAATTCCAGGTGGATCCATAGACGTAGAGAGGATGGACTGGTGAAATATTTTAACAACTCAGTGATCTCTTGCCTCATGTGTTGATATTTTGTCTCATGTTTTCTTATGCATGTTTTATTTATGCAATTATGATTATTAATGAATTAAGTAATGGATCATGGGACTAAAAACACATTCACTAGGTTATATTCAATTTGAATTCAAGCCTTCATAAGTCCATCTTTTTCACCTTTGATGCAATCAAGTTCAACTGATCCATAATTATAAATATGACCTTAATTAAGTGGCCTAGAACCATAACAAGATTGGTATCGGTGTCACCCCGGTTTCAGATCAAGTGTTATTAGAGTATGATTGATAGGGATTGTAGGTGTTGAAGACAAGATAGGAAAAGAATCAAAGATCTTGAAGAAATCAACCAAAACATCCAAGCAAAGATTGTAGAGAAAAGAAGGTATATTAATCTAGACAAATAAGAAATGGGTAGCCTGAATGAGCCATGGGGCTCCAAAGTACCTGAAAAATCAAAGTGCCCAAAATTCGACGAAAAAAACACCAAGTCTAAGAGATCAACGAGATATTTCCAATGATGAAAACAACACCTCAAACATAGTCTAGATGAAAAAGAGATGGCCATATGAAGTTATTGGAAAACAAGTGAATGTGGGGAAATCTATATAGTGTTGATGTGGCAGCACAAGAGGCCACCACATGTCATCTGTATGTACGAGGTGGCATGTCATACAATGATGTCAACATGCTAATTTGGTAGATGCAGAGGATGACACGTGTCCTATTGACATCATTAGGGTGATGTGGCGACCCAAGAGGCTACCATGTGTCACTCATTTTTGGGTAATTTGGCACCCAGTGTGACCAATCAAATTTGGCCATGTGTCATGATAACGTCAACATGATGATGTAGTAGTTGATGTGGTATCCTAGTTGGTGGTCCATACAATTATGTAGGTAGTGACATGTCATCCATACATCCAGTTAGCATGCTGACGTAGCAGATGACATGGCATCCCATGTGGAAGACTGTACAACTGACATGGAAGACCATATGGATGATGTCTTAACATGACGTTAACAGGGTGACATGGAAACACCACAGGCCTCCATGTGTCTGTAACACACCCAACCCCTTAGGTATCCTTTTAAGGGATGGGGCATAAGAATATTTTTTTCTAAATCATCTCAAATTCTTGTAACTAGGATTACATCGCCTTCGATTCGACGAGAGTTTTCCAACGACTATAAATTTGTCCATATTTGCGTTTTGGAATGCAAGTTATGGTCCTTCAAATTTATTTAGGCCTTTACTGACTAGGGCTAGTCATTGCCATGTGGCACCCATGTTGTTCCCTATCACCTGGCATGCCACCTCATCATAGCATACAAAGACTCAGTCAACTAGAGGTCGATGCTTGTCTAGATCTTATTGGCCTATTAATTTAATTAAATATATCAAAGGATCACTTAGGATTATTAAGTTAGATAAAATCCCAAGTCTCTAGACTTTGACGAGGTTCCTCATCATGTTGTTATGAACATACCCCAAAAACTACTGAATGTCGAAGCTACAGAGAGGGTCCCACCTATATTATGCCTTTACACAAATACAAGTAATTTCATTACCCCACAATATAATTAATTATGTTTAATGTTTATTATAACATTGGAGTACGGGAAGGTAGGTTCAAGCCTTCAACCCTTTTAACTTGTTCATTCTATCACCCCAAACACCCAGAGTCCTGAAGCTCTGGACTCCTGGAGAGTCCGCACTTACATGTGAATGCACATTAAATACTGGAATAGGGACATGTAGGTCCGAGCCTTTGACCATTTTATCCCAAGCATTCCATCACTCAAAACACTCCTGAGTCTTGAAGTCCCAAACTCCCGAACTCTAGTCAACCATTAGATCAAGTGACCATGATCTATGAGGAAGACATTTGGTAGAAGATAAGGGTGACACATGGCCCAATCAACTTGTGACATGTGTCAAGGTCCATTTGATACATAAGATCTGCGAATTTCATGAATGGGGGTGACATGTGGAACACCTACTATGGGTCCACGTCACCCTAGGTGACGTCATCATGCCACATTACTCTGGCCTTCGATGCTTCAGTGATATTATAATTCACCAACATTTCGAACCTCCCAGAGTAGGACTTCATCGGAGTGCTTTATGCTATCCTTTCACTAGTTGATCTAATGATTAGGAGAGGTTCCCAATGGATTCCCAAGATCAACGACTCACGTTAACTCACGAGTTTGACGTTCGGGGTTTCTGGATTTGAACACCTTTTATCTCCTAGAGTAGGTCAACATTGAATGACCACAACGTATATCCACTAGTCGAGTGAGATATTGAATATCCTTAGATATACGACTCACATTACTTCATGACTGAGAAGTGGATCAAGCTTTAACAAGGGGATGAATCCCATGATAACGAGTAAATGACCTCCAACTGTTGATCCACTTTCAAGATACCAATTTGATAGGTCATCTTCAACACGTTTAGTGCACTACAACATTCATTTACCCTAGGGCTTCAGACTCTTGAAGTCCCAAATGACTTAGCTCCTTTTTTAGTGTAGTAGAGGGTTCCAAGGTCCTGGTCCTATAGAAATTTGTCAAGTTCCATAGGCTACACTCCTAAGTCTTAGCCAAAATATGGTTAAGGTCATGGACATGAGCCAATGGTCACTTGGATGACTAGTTTGAAGGAAGCA
Organism: Picea engelmannii; assembly: GCA_009831015.1. Lineage (NCBI taxonomy): Eukaryota > Viridiplantae > Streptophyta > Pinopsida > Pinales > Pinaceae > Picea > Picea engelmannii. The sequence continues at coordinate 80,001 of ML811398.1, read as the reverse complement.
CCCTTCATCTATAGAGCTCAAATTCCACAATAGGAAAGGTAATTCAAGGAAATCAATAGGATTGAGGTAGTCCTGTAGAGTCTATCTCGACTCTATGTCCATGGATTTGGTCCTTGAGAAATCACTTGAGGATTTTCCAAACCAACACAGGGGCCATAGTATTATGTCCCCAAATATAGTTAAAGATCCCATTGCTATCAATTCTCCTTTCTCTTGAAACCATCATTGCATCATATTACACATTTACCTTTGTTTATATACCTATATTCCTCATGTACACAGAAAACACAGATGGGGATTTAATTTCTTTATCCTAGTGTATTAAAAGGTAATTCTATTCAACTGTGCAAGGCATGCTCTAAACTTGTCATCCTACCAACACCCAAAAGCAGGAGTTTATAGTTGAAAAAAAGCATTCCATCATGCATTTCATTTCAATTACACATGGCATATGAAATACTTATCTATTAAAAGTTGTAGCCAACCAACTGACCGTGGGTGTTCTCCTTTCCACCCAAACATAGGCTCAGAGGCTTTCACTCTTAGCACTCTAGCCACCCCATCCCAAGCCATGATATCACTAGGGAAACTTCTTAGTGTTGCTATGGTATTCTGCAAATTATCAGGGATCCTATCTCTGTCACAACCTCTGCAAGGTTTATCAGATGCTTCTTCAACATCAAGCTCATGACCTTCTTTCTCTAGCTAAGGAACGATCTTTGGTCTATTAAACCAATAATAGAAAATTATTTTGTCTTCAAAACTCCACTTATATGGAAATAACAGAAGTATCCCTTCTTCCCCACTGAGCTCAGGGCCTCCATGGGGTTTATCATATGCCTTCCCAGCTAGATTTCCTCTGTGCAAGAGAGTCCCTTCACAACTACACTATCCCTCTATGCCCTCTCTTTCCAGAAATGGTTTATTTCCATACAACACCAAGCCCACAACCCTCTTTTGATCTAGTCTAGGGTTCGAGTCTTCTATGATACAGTTCAATACTCTTCCACTAGTTCCCTAATATTTCTATTGCACATTCTCATGTATTCGTTTCAGCAATTCTCTTCCTCAGAGACCAAATTCCTCCTCTATTTCTCCATGTAGCGAGAACAAATTCTTCTTTCAGTTATTCTTCTGAACTGGAGAGCCTCACACACTCTCCTGCTTCTCTGGTGGTTTTTTATTCTCTTAGCATATCTAGATCAAACGCCCCCCTCTAGGCATGGTATCCTTCTTGTCTTCTTTCATGTGTATTCTTGCACTCCTTTTTCCTCCCCAGGAAGGTTCTGGACTTGTCCTATTCCTTCTGTCGGAAGGAACTTAGGTCAATCTAGGCCTGTAGGAAACTACACTCTATGGCACTTCGAGTTGACAATTTTCTGTCTCCTCATCCAGACCCTCCATGCTTCCATTCATTGGGGTAGTTGATTTTTCAACCACTAGTCATTTCCCATGAATTGATTTTTTTTCTTGGAATCAGGATGAGGCTCATTATTTCATCAAAGAGAATTGGGTCATTTTGACACAATGAACCCTCTCTACCATTTACTCAGTATTTCCTCTAGTGATATCATGTATAGTACTTCAAGGCTTCACCCCCATATTAAATTTTTGGAAATATAAAGAATAATACTTTTACATTTTTCACATGCCATAACATGGTAATAATAAATAATGATTAATTAAAAATTGGGGGAAACATGGGTATTACAATCCCCTCCCCCTTAAAAGGAACACCATCCTCGACGTTCTTTCTCAGTAACACCTATCATGCCTTTTTCATTCAGCTGCTTCAAAAGTATTGATCCGCTTTCTTGGTCAGTTCCTTTCCAGACCCTTGGCCTTTATCTCTTGCCTTCAATAATTTTGGACAACAAGCATATTAATCACAATTTCATGCAAAAACATCTTACTGTTGTGCAAAATTCAAGAGGAAGAATTTCAAAATCTAGCACATTAGTTATATGTGCAGTTGATCTAGGTGGATATCGGTGGCCACCCACCTTTTCTAATTAGCTCAAAACAATTTTTTGGGAATTTTGGCAATTTACTATTTTTAGTAGTTTTTAACTTTCGGGGCCATTTTGAGGGCCTAAATGAAGGTTTTTTGAGATATATATTCTCAATGATAGATGAAGGCATGATTGAGCCCCAAAAATGAATCTCCTCGACGATACATTTCCAACGAGCTATCACACGCCTAAAATGAAGATCATATGCAAAAGTTACGACACCGGGAAGTTGATGTACTAACTTACTCAAACAAGGCCCACATGAATTTTGGTGCTTCATCTCCTAGGGTTAGGGTTTTGGATGTCTAGGGTTTTTGGCATTCCTGTTTATTGTAAAAAGTCCTTCAGATCCTCATTGTAATAATATTCTTGCGAATACGAGTAGCCATCAAATCTCTTCTCAGAGATAAGCTGCCACCATTCTAACGAGTCTTTCACTCTATATTTTTACAGTCTCTGTACATTTATTTCATTAATAGAAATCATGTATTACTATATCTCTATGTTTATGGTTGCATCTATGATACATTTATGTTATATTATTGGATATTCATGATATCTCTGTGCATTTATTTATTATATCTCCGCTCTCATTTCGTGCCAAAAGTAATCTGGATCAGTGGTATCAGAGGAGGTTGTTCTTGATCGTTTTTTCAGTGCATGTCCCCGACGAGGTCCGAGTATAGAAATTTGGGTATCTAGATTGTCTCCCTTTAGGACAATATCTCTTGCACACCCAAGAAACCCTCAATGGAAGAAGAAAAGAAAAACAACAGAGAAAATGATCCTATCAATCTGTTGCTTGAGCAAGCTGTGACACGACAGAGGAACACAATTATGGAGAATTTTTCCCACATCCTTCAATGCCTGCCGATAGAAATAGGTGCATCTTCATCAAGGGACCACTTTGCAGGCACCGCACCTTTCAAGGTACAAGTTAATTTTGATATTACTGTATTTGAAGGACAGATAGATGCAGAAGTCCTAGACAACTGGTTAAATCTGCTAGAAGGTTATTTCTTTGTTCACAATTTTTTCGATAGAGAAAAGATCACCTTAACACTCCTTAAATCTCTCCCCCATGTCAAACATTGGTGGGAAATGTATTGGGAGCAAAGTTCCATAGATGAGTTTGGAATATATGGGGTCGAGCCCACATGGGATTTTTTTGTGGATGCGGTAAAGGAACAATATTACCCTGTCGACAACTATGAGGACCAATACATGAGATGGACCACACTACGACAAGAGAGGGGACAAGAAGTTCCAGAGTTCACCAATACTTTCCATACCTTGTGCACCAAGCTAGGTATCAAAGACTCCGAACTACATTTGGTTTTGAAATATCATGGGGCTCTACACAGATACATCCAAACTGAAATGGATTTTTCGAACATCTCATCACTCGGTGTAGATTATTGATATGTTGTTAAAATCAAGAAGAAATTTAAGCACCAGAACAAACGAGAGTTCGGGTCTGCAAATCCACAATAACCAAAGTATGACAAAGACGACCCTAACAAACAGTCTCCCAAAAACTAGTCCAAACCCCAAGAAAATAAGGGTCACAGGAAGACAAAGGAGGATGCCGGAAAATGGTGCGATTTCCACAAAATCCCCTGGCACAACACCGATTAATGTCTCTCAAAACAATAATTGGTGGTTGATATCAAAGACAAGGAGTTGAACTCTGATTCAGAATCTGATTTTGAAAATACTGGTAAAGGATAGATCATTGACGCAGACCCCACTGCTATTGACACGACCGCAACAATTCAACCAAAAGAACCAATAGACCCTGAAGAGGGGGAGTGCCTTTTTCATTCACAGATGTCGGTGAAAGGGACCCCACTACATTTTATTGTTGATAGCGGAAGCCAAAAGAACATCATCTCAGCATAGGTCGTCAAACAATTGGGATTGTTGACAACACCACACCCACAACCATACAACATCGGGTGGCTTCGCCAAGGAATAGATCTTCGTGTCAGCCAACAGTGTCGATTGTCATAAGGCATCCAACCCTTCAAGGATGAGGTATTATGTGAGGTTTCCCCACTGGATGTTTGTGATGTTCTCTTGGGCCAGCCATATATGTGGAAGCGCCATGTTATTTATGACTCTCGACCTCGTAGTGTCATTGTTACTTTGGGGGGTCATATCTGCAGAATACCAGAGGTAGTTCCGACCACTGTTCCACCTAAATAATGTCACAAGGTAGTATCTCATACTACAAAATTTAGCTTCTTCACAATCTGTTCAAAAGGTGAATAGAAGAATACTACAACCACTACAGCCTCGACACAAGCACCTTCTATCCAATAGAAGCAGGTTGACAAGATTGCAGAAAAGTGTAAAGATTCCATCTGCACAAAAGAATCTCCTGTATCCATAATGGTTAAAAAGGTACAGCCCTTCCAGCCACATGTTCGTGACAACCTTCAACAAGCTAAGCAACACAACTTCTCCAGCAAGGCAAGCAACTCACCAAGTTGCAGATTCAACAAATGCTTTTCCCTCTCCCCTAGGCACTCAATGCAATGGATACCATTGATTCCTAAGGAGGGAGGATTGATCTAGGTGGATATCAGTGGCCACCCACCTTTTCCAACTGGTTCAAAATAGTTTTCTGGAAAATTTGGCAATTTACTATTTTTTAGCAGTTTTTAACTTCCGGGGCCATTTTGAGGGCCTAGATGAAGGTTTTTCGAGATTGATCTTCTCAATGATAGACAAAGGCATGATTGATCCCCCAAAATGAATCTCCTCGATGATATCTTTCCAACGGGCTATCACACGCCTAAAAATGGAGATCGTATGCAAACGTTACGACCCCAGGAAGTTGATGTACTAACTTACCCAAACGGGGCCCACATGACTTTTGGCTTCATCTCTTAGGGTTAGGTTTTTGGATGTCTAGTTTTTTTGGCATTCTTGTTTATTGTAAAAAGGCCTTCAGAGCCTCATTGTAATTATCTTCTTGCGAATGTGAGTAGCTGTCACATCTCTTCTCATAGATAAGATTCCACCATTCTAGCGAGTCTTTCACTCTGTATTTTTATAGTCTCTGTACATTTATTTCATTAATAGAAATCATCTATTACTGTATCTTTGTGTTTATGGTTTCATCTATGATACATTTATGTTATATTATTGGATATCCGTGATATCTCTATGCATTTATTTATTATATCTCTGCTCTCATTTCATGCCGAAAATAATCTGGATCAACAGTTCGTGGATTTGCATCCATATGGTTGTCTTGTTATCTTGGCTCACTATTTTTCATTGACATACCCATTGTGTGCATGATCCCAATCAATGGTTTACAAGAATTATCAAAGTCTCCTCTTCCTTGTAGTCACTCACCCTCCACGCCCAAGCCCAGACATCCCCTTCTCTTCCATATAGTCCCTCGGGTGATCCATCTTTCATTAACAAGGATTTCTTGCAAAAGAAGTGTTCTAGATACTTCATTGAGCCTTACAGTCGAGGCATCCCTATGACCTTCTCTGCCGAGGGTGATCATGGCTTACCACATGGTTCTCATGTCTCAATAGTATCCTTTTTCATATTTTCCATATTTGAAAGCCTTCATCTGTCCTCCCTAAACAAATCTTTTTTTTCTCACCTGTATCACATGTATACAAAAATTATGAGATATTATCATCAATTCCAATTTATAATTTCTTTCAAATCTGTGACCCAGATATTTCCAAATTCCGCATTTTTATTTTTCATATATTTTCCACATAAGAACCAGATTCATGAGTATGGAATTTTTATTCCCATAGCAGTCTGGATCAACAGGAAATTGGTCTTCCTTATGGCTTACAACACTTCCATATCTAAGACCCTTTCTTCCTGCAATTTCAACATTCCTCAGCCAAACAAATTGTTAGTGTTCATGCACACTATATTTTCATTGCACGCTTGCAGTGGCTCACAAACAAATTTGAAAATGTGCATACTAACAATCAAATTGATTTTCTAAAAAAGGAAATACCATTCCTTGCAGTTTGGCTCAACAGGAAATTGGTCTTCCTTATTGGATTACAACACTTCCATATCCAAGACCCTTTTCTTCCTACAATTTTAACATTCCTTAGCCAAACAAATTGTTAGTTTTCATGCACTTTATATTTTCAAAACTATGCATACTAACAGTCCAAGTCATTTTCATCTATATTTGAAGGGTACAAAAAAATTGAAATATCATTATTTACGTATGCATCATTTCAACATACTAAATTTTCCAAATGCAATTCAAATATCAAATGACTTTAATCAATGCTCCAATATTCATGGCCACATTCATACCCAATGCACCCTTGCATTGATTTCAAGTTTTCCACACTTTATGACAAGCACTTTTCCATGGTGTGTTGGAGCTTAACCAACCTCTTCACCATATGGATTATTCATTCTGATTCATTATTGCAGTAGGACTATGGTTCTTTCTACAGGCTGATCATGATCCCAAATCAACACATATGAAACTAAAAGTTTCTCTTGAATGCACCCAAGCATTCTTCCTTCATTAGTAACCAGGGTGCCAACACTCATGGCCACCCAAATGTTCTTTTCTTTAACAAATACACAATTCAAGTGGAGTATTGGAAGGTCCTCCTTCCTCAGTGGAAAATCCATTGTCTTCCCTCTTATGAAAACATGCATTTCCTCAATGCATTTCATGCAATGTGCTAACTATGAGCACATTTATTCCCAATCTCCCTAGATTGGTCATTGTACCCATGGTACTCCTTACTCATGCATTTTCTTGCAAGGATTATAACTCATCCTTGACTGGCATATATTCATGTACTTTCTCTCTCTATTATTCAGATTCTTCTTTCCTGAATCTTATCCTTCTTGGGTAGTAATGACATACAATAACCACTCAAAATTATTTGCATATCAGTAAGAAATTAAAATACTTTAGAGGGGATTCTTAACAAATCCATCCATACCTTATGCCACATAGGCATGAAAATTTTTATACCTGTTCTCGCTCCAAGCACCCTCTTTCTAATTTTACCTCATCAATAGTGCTCCATGGGGCTCCCAAAGTCCCTTAAACAATATTTCAACAACAACTTTCTTGCATTTATCCTTTATCAGAGGTTATGTACCATTGGAAACTATCATTTCCCAATAGCTCCAATCATTTCTTATACATGACACACACACACACACACACACACACAGATATATTAGTCGTCATGTAAAAACAAGATGCATGTATCATAACATTTAAATCAATAAAATGTTTTCAGATATTCCCCAACATATCTCTATGCACTCTACCACATTACTCCTTAATGTGTTAGCTAGTGCAATCACAATCCAATTTTCAGTTGTATTCTATAATCATACAACCATCATCATCCTTATGCCATAACACTTACCTTCATTAATAAATCAATTTCTCGTACTAGATAAATACATGAAACAACAAGGAAGGGTTCAAGGAATTCTTCCCTTGTCCCACTCCCTCTACACAACCATGGACTTTTAGTCCAACTGAGTTATTTTCCAAGGCCTCACTGCCTTTACTTATCACGGCTTAACCAAGCCTATTCATTCAAACTTGCTTATTTATTTATTTTCATTTTTACAACTGTACTTGTTTCCACAACTACTCTTCTAAGGATTACAACTCAATTAAACAATTTTGAGTTTTTAGGGTGAGAAAAGTATTCCCCCTTTTCTCCTTTTTTTCTTATGCAATCTACTCCCTGTTGGGATCTTCCTGCTCTTTTCCTTTAGCAGCCTTGGTTAGGCTCACCCTAACCTATTGGATACATTAACATGCTCCAATAGAAACCTTTTTTTTCATAATGAATCATGAACCTATGCATTCTGCACATTACCATTCAGTTATCAGAATGGTCAACATTTGTTTGTTAGTCTTCCACTCATACATTTTGTTTTAGAATGTAATCCAGGGTTCTTATATATATATGCTTGCAGCCCATTGCCCAATTTTCAACAATCATTAAGGTTGTGACTCTTTTCTCTTGACATATTATTTACACAGTTCCTTCATAGGGAAATCCTTCGACATGCAACTTCCTTATTTCATATCCATCACTATCTATGATGGCCTCAACCTTGAGTTAGCTTCATCTATTTACCAAATATTCCATAAGGAATATAAACATGCATCTTTGTTATGCATCCAGATTATTTATCCACACATATTCCTTGTTTTGTTGACTTACATCCATGATGCACTTAACCACATGCATAATCATAAGCCTATGTGTATCTACCATAGGTATATTTTGTAGCTCACATACATCTTTACATTAAAATCATTTAACTCATGATTGTTCACAATTGTTCTTATGCAGTCCTCGAAGGCATAAATTATCATGTTTCCTTTTATCACGATAACAAAGCATCCTTGCTCATTTACTCTTTCATCTATTTATACTATCTTTTCCCGAGGGAATGAAACACATTCCTCTCAAGATATCATTCAAAAAAAAGCTTTCATGACTATTCAGAATAGAGTCACCCATGCATCCATGGTATTCATTCAATCTTGGCAAGTGAAATTATTTCCTTACATTTCACTCATTTAGGCAGTCACATCGTGCCTTTAGTATACATATACTCTTACATCATACATGTGCATCAATTTCACACTTAATATCATTCATATCTATTTTGTCTTAATATCAGTCTTCATATCAAGAAACCTCACAATGCATTAAATCTATGCACTCAAGCATATACAAACATATTCAAACATTCATCATGCAAGCTCATTGCTTGCACCTTTTCCATGTCATTCATACACATGAAAATATCATATTTCCATATCTTCCTCCCAAGGATCTTTCTACCATTCTTATGAAAAGTATCATAGATACTAGACACTGAGCTTCCCTCTCTATTGAGAGCTTGCAATCATTCACATGATATCCACATGGCAAGTTTAACAGACATAACCATAACTATGTCCCCCTTTCCATACGAAAACAACCAACAAGGATGAATTTTTTACTCAACTACTAAAAAGTTATTGAATAATCCAAAAATACCATTTGGGAAATTCCAACAGTGCCCAAGGCAACAAGACAACTTATCAAGTTTCTTTTTCATGCCTCAAACCATTTTTGGTTAACAAGCGTTTTTATCAAAGGAATACTTTTATAGATTCCCTCTCACTACTACTTAAGCATATCAAGCCATACCTTATATGGATACCATCCAACTCTGTATGTCAACCCGACCCATTGGTCATCTAGAAGTTTCCCAACACTTCCTTTACCACATTTAGGATTAACATTTCATTAACCATTTTACCTCATTTATCATGAATTTTAATGTCTAATAACATTTAGACTATTTCCTTAAATCCCAAATACAATTTCAAAGTTTGTTACTTACTAAGTATTTTAATACAAAACTCCAAAGCATATTTAGATCATAATTAGTCTTGGGCAGAAAGTCCATATCCTTATTTTTTAAAATTTTTTGTAGAGGTTCTAGTTGTTTTTGTCTATCCTAATAAAAAAATAGAAGATAGGTTGTACATGTATATCAGCCCCAACCATTACACCCATAATTATTCCTTCTATTCATCAACAACCAAGGAAAGAGTTCACTCTCCTCCTCCCACATGAATTCTGGAAGATTAGTTTTCTATCCACCAAGCAAGGGAGGCTACTGTGATTGCTCACTCAATCACCCATATTTCTGCAGCTTCATTTATTATCTTGATTAGAAAAATGATTCCAAACAATTCCTGTACCCAGAAAAAAATTCGTTTCTCAGTTCCCTTCAGAACTAGAGAGTTGCACATGTTCTCCCTCTTCAAAAAATGGTCACTAGACCCATTCCTCTCGCTTACTCAACATCAACATCATTTTACTTATGCTGCTATAGTTAGATCATCATTAACCATATGATCCATGAAATCACCATATTTTACATCCAATGGTAGACTATAATAAGTATATATGCATGTTATATGCATGCTCTATATTTGCAATATGCATTTCAACATATCTTTGTGCACCAAGCATTGTACACAATTTTGTCACATGGGTGAGAAAGAAAACAACACTTGCATGCTTAGTTAAGCTAGCTAAACAAGACAAAGGTTTGTGAGTTGATTAGATAACCAAATACACATGAAACTAAGAAATAAAACTAAAAACAAAGAGAAATAAAATGTTAGATAATATTGCAAGAACTAGAACCATAAAAACAAATGACCAATATATGACTACCAATGGATCAATATATTGATAGGCTAGAAACCGTAGAGAAATTTAGGGACTTATGAATCCCCTCTTCCTCCTTGGGAGGGGTCTTGAGTTCCCTAATAGAGAGCTCTTCTCTGCTTACAATGGAAAATGACAATGGTGAAGAAATACAATGCCAATCCTCTCAAGAGGTGAGTGGAATGGCCCTTATTATATTTCTTGAATGATTCAAAGAGAAAATATGATTCTCAAATAATAATTATTGCAACATAACAATACCTTGAAGTTCTTATATTATATCACACCCATGGCACATATTTATATTGTCCAGTCATGGCAATACATAATTGGTTCATAGTGTGAACAAGGGGCCTTTTAGGGAACTTCCTAGCCCTTCAATAACCTCCAAGCTAGACTTTTCTCAGATATGAGTGTCAAATCATGTTGGGGGTTGGACTAGAAGTGGTTGAGAGGCTGACAAGATTCATAAATGTGTCATTCAGAGAAGTGCATGACTTTTCTCATAGACAATCACGCAGCTAGCACACAGTGTGTTCTAAGGGCTATGTTAGCCTACGCATTCTACGCGCGCTTCCTTTGATGAATTTTCACACTTTGATTTTTGAACCAAGTCTATATTTTTTTCCTTTTTGATGGATTTTGGTGTTGTAGGTGGACTAATTTCTGCTGGAATTGATGTCTTTCTTCAACTGTTGTGTGAAATGTTGCGGACGATTTGTCTGTGATGAAAAATGCCCCATGATGTGTGAGGTTAGGAGCATACATATAGCTGAAATACATCAATGTTTCTTTTGATGTGAATGTCATTGTAAGGAAGATTAAAGAGAGGAATCGTAAGAGAGATCTGCTAGAGGGAGAGGGAAAACTATGGGAACCAAACCTTTCTCTAGGAGAAAAAAAAAATCTGTATACAAACGAGGCAGGCATGCCCCATGCTCGTGTCATGAAACCAAAATGTGGGAATGTAAATGAAGATGCATGATGATGTAGATAGATGCAACGCGCTCATGGGTGGTTGATAATGACATATGAAGGTTCTGACTCGTGAAATGGATCTGAAGCGAGTAATGGATGACTATAAGAAGTGTCAATGACTCGTAGGAATTGATGGCCTATAAACTTCAAAGGTCTTCTGCTGATATGATACAACTGTAATGGTCTCATAGTAAGACCCACCGTAACATGAGAGTTTGTTGAAGTCGAATGTTATGGGGGTTAACAAAATCAGAAAGCAATGATGATTCTTTCTGTGCCATCCGAGACTCCTCATTGAAAAGGTAATGAGAGTCAAGATACTGTCGCCCTTCTGAAAACTATGCTAATGTCGACATGAAGGGAGATGAGACACCAAGAAGATAAGGGATTCTTTAAATCCACTGAGTAATAGATGATATCAGGTACTGACGAGTAATATGAACAAAGTCAAGATGCTGTGGGACTCAAGACTTCCCTTGGTTGGGGTGTTGAGGGATGATTGGAAGTAACCCTAAAAATGGATCTAGTGTTAGGGGGATGACTAGATATGGGGTTAAACTATGCTAGAGGCTAACACAATGGGAAAATTCAGATGTCATGGGTACATGGTTTTGGGATACTCGGGTTTTTTTAATGATGTTGATATGAAAAAAGGGTGGATGCCCCAACCAAGGGCGACATGGGTTTCTTTGCTAGGTAAAAGAAGGCCATAAGGGATGATGACAAAAAAGCTGTATATATGCTGAAAGCAAAGGATTTATACAATTACCAAATAAAATAAAGAATAATTTGGGTTGAGTATACAGATATATAAATGGGTGCCCCAGTGAAATATGGCTTGGCCTATTCAGGGCACAAGTTTGTGAAAGAGAAATGGTGGAGGGTGGGGGTCCCCATGGGTGGGTTTCTGTATTAGGTAAGTGGATGGAGGGAAAAATGTAGATGGGAAAACTAATGGTGGATGCAATGGAGGGATAATGAAACTGTAGAGATGTAATCAATAGAACCAATATGATATGACCTAGGAGTCCATTGGGAAGGTTAACAATATGATGAGAAGAAGTACGGGGTTCATTCTCGGAAGTGCAAAATACTATCAGGACTCCCAATCCTAGGGGTGAAATCAATATAAGTGTCAAGTTGCCAAGGGGAAATATGAATGGGACTACTCATGTGGGGGAGAGTGCTATCATATGACAATACCAAAATATGGCAGAGGAAAAGATACTACAGAGCCAAATGTAGGGACCCTAAAGGTAAATGTTAGGGGGTGTGACTAGGATATGTAATTAGTAACAGAGGGAGTAAATACATGCCAGTGCCATACATATACCTGAAGGGGATGTAATCTTGCTGAAGAAGTTTTTGCACACATGAAAACCAAATACCCGTCGTGAATAATATTTGATGATAAAGAACATATAACAACTATTTGAAAAATTGAAAGTGAGCATGCATACCTGAACATGGCATGAGAGAAATGCCCCTCCAGGGAAAAGTGTAGATGAGCACCCAGGGAAAGTGAATGTGTAGATGGTAGGATCAAGATCTCGTGGCTGAGTACAGATAAAAAAGCAGAGGCTCTAGGCTCCTATAACAAAGTTTGGAAGTTGGGAAAATGGGCTATATATGGATGGTGGGCCCACAATGCCACCTCATTTGTAGTTGTCACTATTGCTGAGATGACGAGAGATGTGTCAAGAGATTTTAAGATTACGAGAGCATGAGGCTACCGATCCGAGAGTGACAAGAGACAGGTTAGGGGTCCTATCATCCTGCTGGTTCTGAATATGATAGATTGTAGGTAGGGGCTGTATGGAGGGTCGCACATGGGTTTTTAGGGGTAGGGGCCCACAAGTGCATGGGAAAACAGGGAATACTCGCACATATGTGCGCAGGAATAACTCAGTTTCCCACACATTATGTGCGAGTTTTTTCAGTACAGTCGCACATAGTGAATGCGTGACTGTGGCAAGAAATATCGTGCATAATGTGCTTCTGTCCCCAAGACAGTACACACATGTGTGCGAGGGATGACCAGACATGTTCACAGTGGATGCACACTTGTTTGACTGACAGGTGTGCACCTATGCGCACTTTTGGAAGAGACAGTTGCACATGAGTGCAAAACTGTTTGAAGAACACTCACGCAACTATATGGGGGAAAGCCGCACACTGTGGGCATGCTAAGGGGTGTATGATTTTTTGATGGATGAGGTAGCTGGTCAGATGTTTTTGGGTGGATGCAGGTGATCAACAGAGCATAGAGAACGATGCCAGTCCATTGGTGAGAGCGAGACTGGGACTGATTGAGAGAGGCTGCGAGGGTGCAATCGGGGGTACATAGACACTTGGCAACATGTGGGTTTCTCAAGTTTTTTGATTGCTCCCTGATACAATCGTAGGAGTACTTTCTCCATTTTATTATTAGGATGTGGAGCACTGATCTGCAGTGCTTGATGGTGAGGGGGGAACAACTTACGTTCTCTATGACAAAGGATGTGTATTTTTTGACAGGACTCCCATTCCGTGGGATGGCCCTAGCCATTAATCCCCATCTTCCAAGGGAGGAATAGGTGGAGACCATGGTGGATCAACACTATTCTGGGTCGAACCCTATGTCAGGTTTGGTCGTCTGTATAGAGGCCATCAATGACTTGTTGACTGAGTGCATTGCAGCCAGTGGTGAGGATCTACGAATCCTTGGGTACTTAGCGGATCACTGGTGGTCAACTGAGGGTGGTGGAGAAGGTCCTGGATGTGGACCTGTTTGCATGGGGTGTGTTGATGCACACCAAGATGATGTCTCAGTTGAACCAGTGTCATTATTCTGACTACAAAAAAATTACATTCGGGTCCTTTCTAGTGGCCTGGTTTTTGAAGAGGGTGCCTTTATTGTGCCTGAGGATTTTACTGGTGCCAACGTCGCGGTGGGAGTCTTTATTGATGCGATGGACACATGTGTTGTCCCATCATGGAGGAGGGGAGGGTGGACACTACTTCATGACCATGGTCATGCAAGTGTGGTGTCATATGCCACAGGTTATTATCTGATATCCATACGCTGGTATGGATTATAGGTAGGATCCATACATGGTGCTACCTCCTGAGGAGGACTGAGACTAGAGAGGTACATGTTGTATCTGCTTATTTTCAGTTTGGTAGATAGCATTTATCAGACATATATATGGATGCTGACATTATATCTATGTTTGTTTTGTAGATGTTGGACCTTGAGGACGAGAGGCATAGGTTGTCCAATCTGGTCACCAATCTGTTGTGTTGGTTTTGTCACATGGGTGACCAAAAACACAACACTTGCATTCTTAGTTAACCAACTAAACAAGATAGAGGTTTGTGAGTTGATTAGATAACCAAATACACATGAAAATAAGAAACAAAACTAAAAACAAAGAGAAATAAAATGTTAGAGAATTTGCAAGAGCTACAACCATGAAAAGAAAAAAATGACCAATATATAGCTACCAATGGATCAATATATTGATAGGATAAACACCGTAGAGAAAGGAAGGGACTTATGAATCCCCTCTTCCTCCTTGGGAGGGCTCTTGAGTTCCCTAATAGAGATATCTTCTCTTATTACAATGGAAAATGGCAATGGTGAAGAAATACAATGCCAATCCTCTCAAGAGGTGAGTGGAATGGCCCTTGTTATAGTGCTTGAATGATTCAAAGAGAAAAGAGGATTCTCAATGAAGAATTATTGCAACATAACAATACCTTGAATTTATTATTTTTCTAGCACACCCATGGAACATATTTATAGTGTCCATTCATGGAAAGATAAAATTGGTTCATAGTGTGAACAAGGGGCCTTTTAGGGCACTTCCTATCCTTTAACCAACCTCCAAGCTAGATTTCTCTTAGATATGAGTGTCAAATCGTGTTGGGGGTTAGACTAGAAGTGGTTGAAAGGTCGACAAGATTCATAAATTCACCGTTCAAAGAAGTGCACGGATTTTCTCGTAGACATTCGTGCATCTCGCGCACAATGCACGCTGAGGGCTATGTTAGCTTGCGCATTTTGCACACTGTGCACATTCTTCCTTTGGTGAATTTACGCACTTTGATTTTTGAACCAAGTATATATTTTTTTTCCTTTTTGATGGATTTTGGTGTTGTAGGTGGACTAATTGTTGCTGGAATTGATGTCGTTCTTCAACCATTGTGTGCAATGTTGCAAACAATTTTTCAGTGATAACACCATGTCTGCAGTGCATACGGGTTCCACTTACTTACCTTTTTCATTTTCATGCATATACCTACCCTTAGTTAATATTTATTTACAATGCTTTAGCACAACCACGATCTTTTGAACTTGCTCATGTCATTCCATTTCTTCCATGAGGTTCATCTCAGTCCACATGAATTCTTTTATTTTACAAGGAGGGTTACCCCAATAGGATTTTTTCAGTTATGACATGTCAAGTAGGTTGATCTCACCTACTTCTAGAAGGCCTCTAGACATGGAGGATTTTACTCCCAATCCCAAATCAGTCATTTAATCAACACTTTTAATTAACATAGGCTTCATTAATCCCACTTTTAGGCAACTCTTGCCACCTATTTAGTCCATTTTCCTTATGGACTTAAGTATTCCTTAAAACATGTTTATTCCATTTTCATCCAAGTTTTATTATTAACACCCCTCGACATAATCCCAATTTTGTAGGATTGACTATCATTTCCCAAAAGAAATGATAGGCTTCTTATGCCACAGTCTATCATGATTCAATCTCATTGGGTAAAATCCCAACTAAATTTTAATCTGCATCCTTCTCCTCAAGGAATTTATGCAGATAATTTACATACAAAATTAATACTCTCAACAGGATCATATTAGCCTTGGTAAACTAGTATTATGACTATTCTCCATCCCATCTAGGCTTGAACCATGCTCTGCTATATAGGGTAGGGTAGGGTACCCTCTCCCTTAAAGTTTTCTAAGAAAGAAAAATAACTTGAATCTTTCGTGAGCCCAAGCAGGACAAGTGTTGTTTCCCGCTATGATACCACTTTATAACATACCCAACCCCTTAGGTATCCTTTTAAGGGATGGGGCATAAGAAATTCTCTTTTATAAATCATCTCAAATTCATGAAACTAGGATTACATCACCTTCAATTCGGCGAGGTTTTTCCAACGACTATAAATTTGTCCAAATCCAAGTTCTGGAATGCGAGTTATGGTCCTTCAAAGTTATTTAGGCCTTTACTGACTAGGGTATTTCATCACCATGTGGCACCCATGTGTTTCCCTATAACCTAGCATGCCACATCATCATAACATACAAAGACTCACTCAACGAGAGGTCGATGTTTCTCTAGCTCTTATTGGCCTATTAATTTAATTAAATATATCAAAGGAGCACTTAGGATTATTAAGTTCGATAAAATCCTAAGTCTCTGGACTTCAACGAGGTTCCTCATCGGGATGTTATGAACATACCTCCAAAAATCCTGAATGCCAAAGTTTTGGAGAGGGTCCCACCTATATTATGCCTTTACGCAAATACAAGTAATTACATTACTCCACAATATAATTAATTATGTTTAATGTTTATTATAAAATTGGAGTACGGGAAGGTAGGTTCGGGCCTTCGACCCTTTTAACTTGTTCATTCTATCACCCCAAAAATCCAGAGTCTCGAAGCTCCAGACTCCCGGAGAGTCTACACTTACACATGAATGCACATTAAATATTGGAATAGGGACATGTAGGTCCAGACCTTTGTCCAATTTAGCCCAAGCGTTCCATCACTCAAAACACTCTGTAGTCCCAAAGTGCTGAAATCTCGTCAACCATTAGATCAAGCGACCATGATCTAGGAGGAAGACATTTGGCAGAAGACAAGGGTGACACTTGGCCCAATCAACTGGTGACACATGTCAAAGTCCATTTGACACATAAGTTATTTGAAAGTCATGAATTGGGGTGACATATGGCACACCTACTATGGGTCCACATCAGCCTAGGTGACGTCAACATCTCGCATCACTCTAGCCTTCGATTCTTCGATGATATTCTCATTCACCAACATGTCGAACCTCCCCGAGTAGGACTTCTCCGTAGTGATTTACGCTATCCTTTCACTAGTTAATCATATTATCATGAGAGGTTCGCAATGGATTCCCTAGATCAACGAATCACGTTAATTTGCGAGTTCGACGTTTGGGGTTTCTAGATATTTAACACCTTTTTTGTCCTAGAGTATGTCAACACTGAATGATCGTGACGTAGATTCAATGGTTAGGGGAGATCTTGAATAACCTCAAATATACGTGTTGGCAACATTACTTATCTTCAGCATCGGGATATCCAGGTCTGTAGGTTGCATGAGGAGCGCCCAAGCGCAGTGCATAGAAGAAGTCATTTTCAGACTTAAAATCAAGCGAGCGGGCAAAATTATGGTGTCAATGGTCCGAATCCGTCCATATGAGCAGATCAACGGTCAACGGGAAATCGCTGGTGGCAGAGTTGCGCCAAGATTAGGCGCGATGGATAGCGCCTATACTGCATGCAGGAAAGATAGTAGCCATCCATCCAAAAGATGCGTGGCGCAAGATCTAGTCACGTCGGTGATTCGACATTCGGGAGTTCAAGGGGTGAGGATTCTATGTTGTTCTACATCCTGAAACCCCGAAACCTGAAAGCGTCGAAAGCGCCCAAAGTCGGGCCTGCAGTATCATGAAGCAATCTCAGCTGTGCATCCACCGGAGACACCTGGCGTGCGATTAGGTTCCTCGCCATTTCTCCCCTCACGATTTCAAGGTGCGAAGATCAGCTCCGTTGCATCCCGATGTGTGAGGTGCCGGGAGTGTCCAGGACCCGGGCCCACAGTATTGCCGAGTGGATTTAGGGTCGTCATATCTCTGAGGGACATGTGGCACCAGATTGAGCCATCTCGGCATTTCACTCATTGCGTTTTCAAAAAGTGGGG
>ML811398.1:38320-61760 GCA_009831015.1 Picea engelmannii | reverse complement strand
CATGAATTGGGGTGACATATGGCACACCTACTATGGGTCCACATCAGCCTAGGTGACGTCAACATCTCGCATCACTCTAGCCTTCGATTCTTCGATGATATTCTCATTCACCAACATGTCGAACCTCCCCGAGTAGGACTTCTTCGTAGTGATTTACGCTATCCTTTCACTAGTTAATCATATTATCATGAGAGGTTCACAATGGATTCCCTAGATCAACGAATCACGTTAATTTGCGAGTTCGACGTTTGGGGTTTCTAGATATTTAACACCTTTTTGGTCCTAGAGTATGTCAACACTGAATGATCGTGACGTAGATTCAATGGTTAGGGGAGATCTTGAATAACCTCAAATGTACGTGTTGGCAACATTACTTATCTTCAGCATCGGGATATCCAGGTCTGTAGGTTGCATGAGGAGCGCCCAAGTGCAGCGCATAGAAGAAGTCATTTTCAGACTTAAAATCAAGCGAGCGGGCAAAATTATGGTGTCAATGGTCCGAATCCGTCCATATGAGCAGATCAACGGTCGACGGGAAATCGCTGGTGGCAGAGTTGCGCCAAGATTAGGCGCGATGGATAGCGCCTATACTGCATGCAGGAAAGATAGTAGCCATCCATCCAAAAGATGCGTGGCGCAAGATCTAGTCACGTCGGTCATTCGACATTCGGGAGTTCAAGGGGTGAGGATTCTATGTTGTTCTACATCCTGAAACCCCGAACCCTGAAAGCATCGAAAGTGCCCAAAGTCGGGCCCGCAGTATCACGAAGCAATCTCAGCCATGCATCCACCGGAGACACCTGGCGTGCGATTAGGTTCCTCGCCATTTCTCCCCTCACGATTTCAAGACGCGAAGATCAGCTCCGTTGCATCCCGATGTGTGAGGTGCCGGGAGTGTCCAGGACCCGGGCCCACAGTATTGCTGAGTGGATTTAGGGTCGTCATATCTCTGAGGGACACGTGGCACCAGATTGAGCCATCTCGGCATTTCACTCATTGCGTTTTCAAAAAGTGGGGATTAGCCCCCCCCCATTCATGAACGTCGAAAGCGCCTTAGGAATAAGCACATGGTCATGACCCATGGTTACTTGGGAAAAGAATGAAGCTGTGTAGAGAAGGCCAAAGGCCCTGAGTTCAGTACCAGAGGGGATCATCGCAATCTCCATGCACCATTTGATGTGCCCTTGATCCTGGTGTTTGATCAGAGTAAATGAAGATGAGGATGGGTGGTTGAAGCCTCCTTTCATTCATTAAGTGTGAGTAACGAAAAGTCTGGAAAGTGGTCTGCTCGAAGAGGTCCTGCATGCCGGTTGTTCCAAAGAAACCATGCTGAAGTCCTCGACTAGAGAGGGAAGTCTGCACACGCTCGCTCAGCGCTTAATGGCTCAACTACCCTCCTTGAAAGGGCCATGTGCAGTAAAGGTGATGTCTGATAGGGATTATCCATCTGAATTTGGCTAAAGGGACACTATACTTTGGATGACTGAACATGCCTCTGTGAGGCAAATTTTCTAGAGTATATAAACTCAGTCTTCGTATTTTGTATGCATCGATGGTAGAGCAGAGCTCCCGATTGTAAGGTTTTAGCACATGCTCTAGTTCTCTAGTTATGCATCTGTATATGAGATTTCTTGCTTTATGACATGCAATCTTTCTTACCTCATCTAATTTTTGTCTTATGCTAAGAGAGTCCGCGAACGAATGATTCATGCGGATCATTGCAACTATGTCAAGATAAAGGATTTATTTATGCATTATTGTATTCTCTGGTTTTCTGTGTTTGAGCGCAAGAAGATCTTGTGTTTGGACGCCTTCTTCTATAGTCTGTTATAAAACCAATGTTTACTATAAGCCTTCGTGTCTCTCTGATATAAGTCTTCCCCCTACTTACCCTTCCTACACCTCACTATCTGAAGTTCATGCAAGACCTCATCTGCCCATGCATGCTTGGCCTAGTTTTGGAGTTAAAACCACATCGTCCGAGTTTAACTCCATTAGATCACTCCTTTTATACCCACTACAAACAATTGTGACATAAAATTGATGGGCGTCAGGCTCTGCTCCTGCAAGAAATCCGGAAGTGACTTTTGTCGCTAACATTTCTGGCGTCGTTGCCGGGGACGAAGTTGAAGATTTTCCCTGGGTAGAACGACATTGAGCCTCTGATTCTAAAGGTGCATCAGACATCAGAGCCCTTCAAGATTTCTACTGTGCAACTAGCAACTCCACTGTGGCAACTCCAAGGTTTCCACATCACTGTTTCAACTGTGGCTACTATTAGCACACCTGAAAGCTGACCTTAAGGAGCTTTCTCGAGAAGGTTTCAGCAGGTGCTTTCTCAGCCTGAGAAGCTTCCTAGGGTAATAACAACGTTAGGATTTAGACTTTGATGGTGAAAAAGGACCAGACACATTCGAAGCTGCGCATCTTTCACCTGACGACTCCATGATTCAAGGATCGAATGGCGACTCCACTGGTTCGATATGGAGAAAATTCTTGCTTGCAGGTTTGCTCCTTTTAATTTTTCTGCTATTCCTGGTTTTCCTAATGTTGCCCCCTCTCTGAATGAATGGGGAAATTATTTGCCCATATTTGGAAAATGTGAAGAGGACAACCCTGCTCAGCACCTCAGTGAGTTTCATGAACTCATGCATCAGTGGGAGATACATCATGAGGATGTATTACTTAAGATGTTCGTGTTCTCGTTAGCAGGGGATGCATGTAAATGGTATCATTCTTTACCCCCTACTAGCATTTCTTCACTCTCAGAGTTTCATGCAGCTTTCATTGCCTATTGTCAGGAGTTTTATCCATCTGAGTTAATTTGTCATAACTGTGGTGAGGGATACCACAACTCCGTACAAAATGAAGCTATTTCTGACATAGGCTGTGAGGATAATCTTGACGACCTAGATCAGAAATCATTCCTTTCTCCTCCCCATTCGTCTGCATCAGAGGAGTGTTATGGAAGTGATGACTATCCCAGGGAGGAAGAAGACACCCTGAGTGAGCTGAGGGAATAGGTGAAATATCTCTTTGTTCAATTAGAAAGGTTGAAATCTGAAGATTGTGCAGAGGAATTTCCAGCCTGGGAGGAAGAAGACGACCTGAGTGAACTAGTGGAGCAGGCAATATTCCCCACTCCCCAATGTGCAAAATTGGAATCTGAAGATAGCGAAGAGGATTTTCCAGTCTTCGAGGTAGATGATCTAAGTATCTCTTTTGAAGAGATTATTGAATATTTCTTGGATGCGTTAGCATCTTCTCCCGATGAGCCTGCTATCTCAGATTTAAACGAAGAAGCCATTGTGGAAGAGGATTGCTCTTTTTTCCTTCATGATATTTCCCATGATGTATTTACATTTGGGATTGAAGAGAAGGATTGGGATACCTTTCCCATTTCACAAGATGGGGGAGTGCACGGAAAAGAGGAGGAGGAACCAGAGGAACAGCTAAGCGTGTATTTATTTTTCTATCCAGAGCTAGTCAGCGAGCAACCAACACCCGATATCAGTGAGCCTATGACAATTGTCCACTCACCTGCACTTGTCAGAGATATTCAGCCACATGAGAACAACTTTGTAGCAGAGGAGGCTGCCTGTCGCCAATTTTTCGAAATTTTCCACTCGTTCTATGATCCTGTTAGCGAATACATGGAGTGGCATTTCCCCTATGCCTTGGAGCTGCCCTATTTCATATAAAATCCATCTTGTAAGGAGGATTTGAAGAATGTAACCGTTCTACTGTCACGGTTACACCATCTGTTGATGATCATTGACAGAAGGAAGGAGCTTCTATCCAGGAAGCTGCTTGAAAGGCTATGGTGGAAATATGCTTTCACCTAGCCCCATGTAAAGTGTTTTATTAGTTTAGGATGGTATATAAATAATCTCCTTTGAGCACGTATCTTTATTTTGTTGCTTTTATTTTTCGGCTTGTATTTTCAGCAGCGGGATGTTTTGAGCCTGACTCCATAGCTCAACAACAAGGCACTGAAACTGCAAAATGAGTCCTTAGAGCATCACAAGGATGACTCTATCCCCCATGGAGCCTAATGTTAGCAACATTACTTGTCTTCAGCATCGGGATATCCAGGTCTGTAGGTTGCACGAGGAGCGCCCAAGCGCGACGCATAGAAGAAGTCCTTTTCGGACTTAAAATCAAGTGAGAGGGAAAAATTATGGTGTCAACGGTTTAGATCCGTGCATATGAGCAGATCAACAGTCGGTGGGAAATCGTTGGTGGCAGAGTTGCGCCAAGATTAGGTGTGATGGATAGTGCCTATACTGCATGTAGGAAAGATAGCAGCCATCCAACCAAAAGATGCGTGGCGCGAGATCTAGTCGCATCGGTGATTCGACATTCAGGAGTTCAAGGGGTGAGGATTCTATGTTGTTCTACATCCCGAAACCCCGAACCCTGAAAGTGCTGAAAGCGCCCAAAGTCGGGCCCACAGTATCATGAAGCAACCTCAGCCGTGCATCCATAGGAGACACTTTGCGCATGATTAGGTTCCTTGCCGTTTCGCCCCTCGCGATTTCAAGGCACGAAGATCAGCTCCGTTGCATCCCGATGCGCGAGGTTCCGTGAGTGTCCAGGACCCGGGCCCAAATTATCGCCGAGTGGATTCAGGGCCGTCAAACCTCTAAGGGACGTGTGGCACCAGATTGAGCTGTCTCGGCGTTTCGCTCATCGCGTTTTCAAAAAGCGGGGATTAGCCCCCCCCCCCCCATTCACGAACGTCGAAAGCGCCTTAGGAATAAGCACATGGTCACGGCTCGTGGTTACTTGGGGAAAGAATGAAGCTCTGTAGAGAAGGCCAAAGGCACCAAGTTCATTACCAGAGGGGATCATCGCGATCTCCATGTGCCATTTTATGCGCCCTCGATCCTGGTGTTCGCTCAGAGTAAATGAAGATGAGGATGGGTGGTTGAAGCCTCCTTTCACTCATTAAGTGTGAGTAACGGAAAGTCTGGCAAGTGGTCTGCTCGAAGAGGTCCTGCGTGCCAGTTGTTCCAAAGAAACCATGCCGAAGTCCTCGACTAGAGAGGGAAGTCTGCACACGCTAGCTCAACACTTAATGGCTCAGCTACCCTCCTTGCAAGGGCCATGCGCAGTAAAGGTGGCATCTGACAGGGATTATTCGTCCGAATTTGGCTAGAGGGACACCATACTTTGGATGACTAAACATGCCTCTGTGAGGCGAATTTTCTGGAGTATATAAACTTAGTCTTCGTATTTTGTATGCATCGATGGTAGAGCAGAGCTCCCGATTGTAAGGTTTTAGCATAGACTCTAGTTCTCTGGTTATGCATCTGTATATGAGATTTCTTGCTTTATGACATGCAGTATTTCTTACCTCATCTAATTTTCGTCTTATGCTAAGAGAGTTCGCGAATGAATGATTCGTGCGGATCATTGCAACTATGTCAAGATAAAGGATTTATTTATGCATTATTGTATTCTCTGGTTTTCTATGTTTGAGCGCAAGAAGATATTGTGTTTGGACGCCTTCTTCTACAGTCTGTTAGAAACCCGATGTTTACTACAGGCCTTCGCGTCTCTCTGATATAAGTCTTCCCCCTACTTACCCTTCCTACACCTCACTGTCTGAAGTTCATGCAAGACCTCATCTGCCCATGCATGCTTGGCCTAGTTTTGGAGTTAAAACCACATCGTCCGAGTTTACTTCCATTAGATCACTCCTTTTATACCCATTACAAACAATTGTGACATAAAATTGATGGGCGTCGGGCTCTGCTCCTGCAAGAAATCCGGGAGTGACTTCTGTCGCTAACACTACGACTCACATTACTTCATGAATGAGAAGTGGATCAAGTTTTAGCAAGGGATGAATCCCATGATAATGGGTAAATGACCGCCAACTGTCGATCCATCGTCAAGATACCAATTTGATAGGTCGTCTTCGACAAATTTGATACATTGCAACATTCATTCACCCCAGATCTCCTATTACACATTATTTTCATCACCCTTATCACAGTTAATGATGTAAACCTATCCTTTTTCTTTAGAAGGATCAATTGGCTTAATCCTTGAAGAATAAAGAAGATAATTTTTCCAGAGAGATGAAATATTACTTTTCCTTTTTCAAAAACCTTAGAAAAAAGGATTGTCACACCTTTCTTAGTGTTAAGGTTGCGACGATATAGGATCATCATAGATTGCATGACACTGGCCTGCAACACCGTCGCAGTTTTCTCAGTGTTAAGGGTGCGACGATTTTCGTACGAAGGAAAAAGAGCATCTTCTCGATTCTTATAGAAGAGAAGATTCGAAGGTGAGTTGGCCTCTGATCAGTTTGGATCTGAGTCACATCCTTGATCTCTTGGGATCATCCTAATCTCCTCACCCTATCCTTTTTAGCCTATAAGAGAAGAGGAGTTCTCATGGGAAAAGTTAGCTTGGGAAAGTTGGCTAGCTTTTGGTGTGAGCTTGAGTAATTTTTGTAGCTTTTGGATTTGCTTTGTCAAGATAGATCGTTGGTCTAAGAATCCGTGGAGCAGAAGTGTGTGGAAAGAAAGGAATTGTTGGAAGGGACTTTACAACATCAAGGCATTGGTTGTATCCTCCCTTTCATATTTCTAATACAAAAATAGATTTCTTTCCCATAAAATTGGTTTTATTTTATTATATGACTCCTTGATCACATACATAGTTTTTGTTGAGTATACGTTGTTCCTTTCACTTCGTTGGATTGTGTCTTTTTACAAGTTCAAAATCCCATAAGACTTGGAATGGAGTGAGGATGATATTAGCGAGGAAGAAAGACATTTAAAAGGCATGTCATTTATCTCTTATTAGTTAGTATGCTTGATAATTAAAAATTAGAGAAAGTTTTATATTCTGTCTTGTTTTCTTCTAGTTTCGAGGTGAAACTAGGGAGATCTGTTTGTGTTTGCACTTACCGATTTGTTCGATAACAAAATTGGCGACCATACTGGGGAGCATATTGTTTTCCTAGTTTGTCTTGCTTTCTTTCTTTGATTGCTTGGGTTCTGTTTTCTGAGTCACTGGGAGATCCAGCTGACTTTCTGACTGTTAAATTTCACTGGAAAACCTTCATGCTTTTTATTTTTTCCTTTGATCGTTGCACCCTGATTTGAGAGATAGTGTGACGATATAGGATCGACACACCCTAAATTTTTACAAAGCGACGTTGTTGCACCGTATTTTTTCTCTAGCCTATGACGATCAAGGATCATCACATTGTGTTAGTCTACAATCTGTGACGATTGTGAAAAAAATTAATTTTTGATGGTTTTTCTTGCCTAAATCTTAGATATCGTTTTGGGGTGATTTGTTGGGTCTGATTACAGTCTTCTTGAAATATTTAAATTTTCTTTTAGCTATATTTGAAACAACAAATTTTAATTTCTTTCCTTTCATTAGATTGGGGGCATCTTTACATTTGAAGTAGAGAAATTGCATGGTTTTTGGATTTTTTGGTCTTGAATCGTGTATTGGTGTATAGTCTCTTTGGCTCATTTCTTGAAGATCTTGATATTGATGATTTTAATAAAATTTTGGGATATTGTGCATCTGGGAATGATAAACTTTTTCTCCTTCTCGTAATATAGCTTTCATTGAAGTGAAATATTTGCATTCTCATTTATTTGCATTGTTTAGAGTTGGTCAAAACATCATTTAGTCCACACCGTTTTCCTCTTGAGTAAAAAACAAACTTAAAATAAAGCGCTTATAAAAATTGATTAGACATTTTTATATTTTCTGGTAGAAAACCTACATTAGATTAGTTGTAGGGGTTTGGAATAGGTGTGGAAGATAACTTTCCAAAGCTATAGACAAACATAGAATCTTGAGTTAGGGAGCGATGAAATCCACTTGCTACATTTTGTCCTGGGAAGCCCTTCTAACACAAGGTTCAATCATGAGGTCGCATTAGGACTGGCAGAGTTACTCACCTATTTTGTCGGTCTTACTTTAGATATTGCGCATATTATTGGGGGTCACTTGACAAGAAAATCCCGTGGGGACCTTCTCAAGTTGATTTCGGGATAGATATCTTGGATTTGCGTGTGGATCGGACTGTCGACTGCTTCCCCAGGAATCATTGTCGTAATTGGTAACCTTAGTAGCCTATCTATTTAGGGTATTTTACACAAGGTGACTATGGAGAGGAAAGTCTTCATGGTACCTAGAATCGACGTTAGCCAAACTCACTCAGGCTCCTTGGAGGGTATACCCACGATTATGTGTGGGAGCTTGCACTAGGGTGTAGGTCCGTTAAGAATGTTTTCAACGTAACTTTTCCACTCGCTCTATCTCAACCCCTTCTGACATTGTTCTTGTGACATTGGATTTCATCACCAACCAGTGCGTTCATTATAAGAAGGTTTTGTTTGCTTGTTTGCTTACTATATTTTTAGTGTGTGTTGTTTGTTTTACCTAGCAGACTCTAGGTTGGATCTGTGTTTAAATGGCGTCATTTCCCGGAACGATCAATGAAGGAACCCCTTTTCCAAGGGAACCTTTTGTTTTTCCTTCTCATAGAAAATTTGGTCCTCCTTACATTGCTACTTTGAGCCTTCCATGTCTCACAATTGGATTATTGGTATGATTGTTTTCCACTCAGGTAATCCAGAATGAAACTAGAGCTTCGGTTGTAAGAACTTCCCCCCAAGAAAATCAAACTCATGTTGATCCTTTTCCTTCTTCACCAGTGATATCCTCCCCCCAAGAACATCAACCTTATTTTGATCCTTTTCCTTCTTCACCAGTAAGATCTTCTTCACCTTCTCCACTTGCAAGGTCTTCTTCTGTTTCATCTTCTTCATCGAGTGAAAGCTCTAAAGCTAGTGACCTGGTGGATAAGAAGAAGAAGAAGAGGAAGAATAATAAGAAGAAAAGGAAGAAAGGGCCTAAACCTCCAACCACTGTTGGATATGTTGGAAAACCACTAGTTACTAATAATCATGCTGGGAGTGTTGATGATGCCAAGATCACCCAAACAACCCGTAAACCCAAGTACCCTTGTAAGCTTTGTAAGGGTAACCATATTCTTAAGGATTTCCCTAGTCTATGCATGGTTATAGAAGCATGGTCTACACACCCTTACCAACCTGTGTCATCGGCCTTTGAACAACATGCTGATGACCTCCCAACAACTAGTCAAGATTCCATTGGGTAGAAGAAAAGTAGAGTCAAGTTCCCGTGTAGGTTATGCAGAGGAAGTCATCAAAATCACATTTTTCCTTGTATGGATGAAGCCTCAAAATTACTAGAAGATGTGACTGTTTCCCAAGCTCAACTTTGAGTTCATTATCACAAGCTTAATCTCAACCCACTTTTAGTTGATGGAATGATCAATCTGATCCTTTTGTCGGTCAGTCTGATCGATCAGGTAGTCAATCTGGACATGTCCTTAGTTGAATCAATTGACAAAGTGGTTGATATGATCCCATCCTTGGTTGATCCCATCCTTGGTCGATCCCACTCTCCCATTAGAGAGTGAAACCCAAGTGGTTGATTCTTTTCCATTCGTCAATCCCATTCTCCCCTTGGAGAATGCAACCCAAGTGGTTGATCTGATCCCGTCATCAGTCGATCCTACTCTCCCACTAGAGAGTAAATCTGATACCGCCCACGTTTTTCTTGTTGATACAGAATCTACCATGCTAGGGGGCATTCCTCCTTCTCTAGTAGAACTCCCTCTAAGTTATGAGGCCATCCTTTTTTATTGGGGTGCGATAACTGGACCTCGTCTTCCCTCTCACATTCCTTTCAATATTACATTACAGGTTTGTGGTTAGGACATTCCTCAGACGCTGATAGATGAAGGTTCGTCCATTAGTATTTTGTCCTCTATTGCTTGGAAAGCTTTGGGTTATCCTCAACTTGTGCTAGTTACACAAAATCTGTTGGCTTTCAATAGAAGAACCAGTCAACCTTTAGGGATACTTCCTTAGTTTCCCATAACTTTGGGAGGGAAAACTGTTTTCATTGATGTCATGGTAGTCCATGATCCCTTGGATTTCAATTTACTCCTTGGGTGAGATTATGTCTATGCCATGAAAGCTATCGTTTCCACTCTTTTTCATATGGTATATTTCCCTCAAGATGGAATAATTGTGATTATTGATCAACTTTCATTTGTTAGTCCTGAATTGACCATCAACTTGATGACCTCCCTAAACAATTCATATATGCAAACAATATCGCCCCTGCCACAAGTCAATTATGTGGCATTGTCTTCCATTCTTTCAACTATCGATGCCGATGCGCCTCTCACTATCAGATCAATCTCTTATGATTTGGATTCAATAGTTGACATGGTTATCTCTTTGGTAGGGCTATTGGAGCCTGATCTCTTTACCCCTATCACTACCCTCAACATGTATTCCTTCTAGAGTGTGTTTCTTCCATCAAGTGAAGATCTCTTGGAGGCCATGACCAAGTTTTGTCCCTTGACATGGTGTCCTTCCAGAGCACTGTCCTCTTGGAAGCCATGATCAAGAAGTGGATTCTTAAGCATGGTTTTCATATTTCAAGCTCATTAAAAAATGAAACTAGCCTTGAGCATGGTTTTTTGATTTCAATCTCATTAAAAAATTAAACCAGAATTGAGCATGGTTTTCTGATTTCAAGATCATTAAAAAATGAAACCATCTTTGAGCATGGTTTTCTGATTTCAAGCTTGTTAAAAAATGAAACCAACTATGAGGATAGTTTTAGCATATCTATAATAACCTTGTTAAAAAATTAAAACGAGTTTACAAGGATAGTTTTCACGTCTCTATAGCAACCTCGTTAAAAAATGAAACAAATCTTACGAATATAGTTCTTGTTCCTGTGTCAATCTCGTTAAAAAATTAAATAGATTTCCCCCCTCTTCGATTGAGTCAAGTACTTTGTTACGTATAGTATTTGAAGCTTCCTTTCCTCCACCTGTGCTCTTGGGCGAAATGAAGCTTAGGGGGAAATGCTTACAACCTATGGATTTCATGCTAAATTTAAAGTCGCTAGTTTCTTAAGCTGGGGGCTAAGTACCAATCATCCCTGGATTCTGCGTTGGGAAGTCACAAGCATAGTTTTCTCTGGTTCAATCTTGTGTAAAAATGAAACCACATGCCTCAAGAATAGTTTTCGTTGGTTCAAGATTGTGTAAAAATGAAACCAAATACCTCAAGCATATTTTCCTCTGGTTCAAGCATGTGTAAAAACAAAACCAAGTCCAAGCATAGTTTTGTTTAGTTTTAAGCTTGTGTAAAAATAAAATCTATTCCAAGCATTGATTTTTTTTTTAATCTTGTGTAAAAATTAAAACAATCTCGAGCTTAGTCTTTGTTCTTTCTTGTGCTCGTAAATGCTTGAGAATGTAACCGCATAAACTTTTATCACTTTTTTCATAATCGTAAAGATTATACGAAAAAGGAACCCCCAGGAGTTCCCTTTAAGCTCTTTTTAGACTCTCTAAACATGAAAAGATTGTTGAGCGATCTTGTTTTTTTCATGCTCGTTAAAGTATTTGAAGAAAACGTCTGTTGAGCGGTAGTTTATCTCTTTTTCGATCATCAGACTAGTTTATGAAAAATGACCTTTTGGAGTTTTCTTTAAGTGTTTTTTAGAATCTCTAAACATGAAAAACCCCTGAGTTTTCTTTCTTTGAACTTGTAAAACAAACATCGAAAGGCCCATATGGGACTGAACCACTCCTTCATAGGGTTCGTTAAAGATACTTTGAGGGACTCATTTAAAGGATGAGATCACATTACAAGAATATGTTATCCTCCTCATGCTTGCTTAAAAATAAAGAGGTACTCACCATAAATGGTGGGGGGAAAATTGGGAAACAAATGTATCTAAACTTGTATTCTATGGAAGAGTCACTTTTGAACATGACACCCTTTCACTCGCTTTGTGTCTAGGTTGGAAAATTCGCTTGTCTCTTGATCATACTCCTTTATAAGATTACTTTTTGGTCCGTGATCCCTGTTGTTGAGTCAGTGTTTCCAAGACAATTTTCGTGTCGTTAATATGTTCAAAGAGAAGTTTAACTTGGAAAAACTTCTATTGCGTCAGCCATTTCTGTAGTCCTTAAGCCTTCTATTGCATCAACGATCCTTGAGTCAGTCCTGAATTACTTTCTACTCTGATATACCCCAAATCTTTTTACCCGTTTAGTGTCATTGATGGGGGAATACATTAAGGCCTTCCTGTGACGAGTCTTTTCCTATCAAATTCAACTCATTATCCAGGAATTAGACTTAGAAACTAATTTTTACCTTGGAACTTGCATGCCTCAATGGTAGGTTTCCTTACTTTCGACATTGGGTTTTCATTATTGACCCCTGATCAAGAGATTCCACCGAGTGTTTGACTTCAACTCATTAATTCACATTTGTTGGATTGTACTAGAGTACCTTGGGATTCATTGACATTAATGGTGATTTTTCTCGCAGTTGTTAACAATATTAATTAATGACTGGTAATCAAGTGGTTTCTACCATGTTCGACTTCAGCACATGTATTCACATGGTTAGATTCGTACTATAGAGTGATGGAGATGAAGACCCTGACTCTTTTATGATAGATTCAGGTTGCATTGGAGTATATTCAGATTATACTGTTGCATAGATCCACAGTGTATGTCTCATGGCTATGTACAAATTTGAGTCTTTAACACATAGATCCACAATGTATTTTTGGTGGATATGTTCATATTTGAGTCATATGGAGTCATAGTGTATGTTTGGTGGCCATAACCTRTCTTAMTTGACATGGATMTTTTCATGTTGACATTTATGCTTCGWTTCAAATGTATTATGAGTATGGGAATTCCTACCTCATTGATGACATATTATTGTACTGTATTTCCTTGTTTGTTGAGAGGTTTTTGACTGGCGTGCTCCTTGTTCCTAACACACACTCAACAAAGTATTTCAKCTATCACTCTGTTCTAACTTCACACTTTGGGGGGCTCACTGTTACACATTATKTTCATCACCCCTATGACCGTTAATGATGTAAACTCKTCCTTTGTCTTTAGAAGGATCAATTGCCTTAATCCTTGAAGAAGAATGAAGATAATTTTTCCAGAGAGATGAAATTTTACTTTTCCTTTGTCAAAAACCTTAGAAAAAGGGATCGTCGCACCTTTCTTAGTGTTAAGGGTGTGAAAATCTAGGATCATCGTAGGTTTCACCACATTGTCCTGTGACGTCATCGTAGTTTTATTAGTGTTAAGGGTGCGACATTTTTTGTACGAAGGAAAAAGAGCATCTTCTTGATTCTTCTAGAAGAGAAGCTTCGAGGGTGAGTTGGCCTCTGATCGATTTGGATTTGAGTCACATCCCTAATCTCTTGGGATAATCCTAATATCCTCACCCTATCCTTTTTATCCTATAAAAGGAGAGGATTTCGCATGGGAAAAGTTAGCTTGGGAACACTAGCTTGGGAAAGTTGGCTAGATTTTGGTGTGAGCTTGAGTAATTTTTGTAGCTTTGGGATTTGCTTTGTCAAGATAGATTTTTGGTCTCAGAATCCATGGAGCATAAGTGTGTGGGAAGAAAGGAAATGTTGGAAGGGAACTTACAACATCAAGGCATTGGTTGTATTATCCCTTTCATATTTCTAATACAACAATATATTTCTTTCCCATAAAATTGGGCTTATTTTATTATATGACTCCTTGATCACATACATATTTTGTTGAGTATATGTTGTTTCTTTCACTTCATTGGCTTGTGTATTTTTACAAGTTCAACATCCCATAAGCCTTGGAATGAAACGAGGATGACACTAGTGAAGAAAAATGACATTTCAAAGGTATTCCATTTATCTCTTGTTAGTTAGTATGCTTGATAATTACAACTTAGGGAAAGTTTTATATTCTGTATTGTTTTGCTCTAGTTTCGGGGTGAAACTAGGGAGATTTGTTTGTGTCCACACTTACCGATTTGTCCCTAGTATGGTCACCAATTTTTTTATCAGACAAATTGGTAACTGCGGACACAAACATATCTCCCTAGTTTCACCCCGAAACTTGAAAACAACAAGACAAAATATACAAATTTCCCTAAGTTTTAATTACCAAGCATACTAACTAACAAGAGATAAATAAAATAAGTTTGAAATGTCCTCACTAGTTTCATCCTCTCTCCATTCCAACGCTTATGGGATGTTGAACTTGTAAAAAGACACAATCCAACAAAGTGAAATAAACAACGTATACTCAACAACACCTATGTATGTGATCAAGGAGTCATACAATAAAATAAGACCAATTTTATGGGAAAAAAATATATTGTTGGATTACTGACAAGGGGGGTGAATCAGTAATAGCATAATTATAATCATTTTTCTCCAAATAATCCAAGTGTTATATCAATGTAGAATTATTATCTAATAATGAGCAATAATAAATGAAAATTCACACACATACACAGTACACCAATTTTTTTACGTGGAAACCCAAATCAGGAGAAAACAAAAGAATGCTTTATCTTATATGTATTGAAGAATTACATTCATTGGAATCACCAACTTTCCTTTTTTGCCAGCTGCAACTAGAAGGAGGCTCCAACACCCTAGTTTCTCAGGCTACAACCTGAGAGAAAATCCAACTCCCCAATTCTCTAGCTACAACCAGAAGGAGGCTACAACCCCCTAAATTCTCCTGCTACAACCGGAAGGTGGCTACAACCACCTGTACTTGCCCTGTCCAACCGCCCCGAAGTAGAAATAGAATGAGGGAACCACTGTCACACTATCATTGTGATATATACCACAGTAAACATGTACCAATAAACCTGAACCATGCATCAACCATGCATTAACCTGTACCTCAACCTGTAATCAACCTGTACCATAAACAAGTGCCTCAACCATGCACCAACCTATACCAAAAAATCTGTAATCAACATGTACCATAACAAGTGAAACCAACCATGTACCAAGTATGTAGCAATAATGTGTCAAGTAATCATCAACTACGACTAATCAATATGTACCAATATCATCAAATATACACCTCATGTATGTGCCAACTCATCAACTACTTGTCTCAACCATGTACCCAACTTGTACCTCAACCAAAATCACTCATCAATTTTATCATCCAAATATGATTTGTAACTCTATAATATACCTGGTGTATATGATCACATACCTGCAAACCTTCCTTAACTTTAACAACAAGAGATTAGCATTTTCATCAAACGTTTCTTTAGTCTCATAAGACTAGTTTTGGATTAGTCAACAACCCTAACTTGAAATAATCATAACTTTGTACCTATAATGAATAAATATTTGAAACTGATACGCAATGTTCTTCCATGTGTTTTATGCAATTCCTCCAGGTTTCACTACTTGGAACCTCTCAAAAAAGGAGTTATGGAAACAGTGACACACCTTGCTGAATTCTTGCTTATTCTAGAGAGCGACCTTGTAGAGCATGCCCCACACAAAATATTTGTTGAATTGATATAAAACTATTGCAAAACATACTGTATACTTTACTCTAACCAACACATTTGGTCTTACTGAATTTGGATTTGTTATGAATAAGTTATGACGTTTTTACCCGAAAAACCTATTTTTGACTAGTTTAAGGACTAACCACAAACCCTATTTTCCACGGAGTGTAACTCTAAAAATACAACGAACCACAAGATGAATATTTTACCATAGATACTTGGATATGTTTCCTTAGAAAGCATCATCAAAATAATTTATCCTTCCTTGAATTCCGACCTTCTTTTCTTCACTTTTCTCAGAAATTCGTCTTAGATATCCTTTGGTTACCTTAGACACCTATATGTATTCAATATGCTCAAGTGTGTATTAAATGAGAGAGCCTTGCCTCTTATTTATACTCTCCAAGTAGGTTCCTTAAAAACATCTTCTAGGTCACTTTGCCCACTTTCCTTATTTTAGGGTTAACCCACTTTTAATTTCTCAATTAAATTTATTATTGAATTAATTTATTTTGTACTCATTTTGAATTATAGTACACTCATCACTTCACTTTATTATTTACCTTTTAAAATCTCTTAAACCACCTGGACTACTTTGACCTTTTGGGTCTTCTAGATGACATATGAAGGTCCTCCAACTTTGTAAGGCCATAACTCTCAAACCGTGAGGAGTTATGTGACGTTCCACATACCACCAGAAATGGAATGAAATGTACTATCCATATAGAATAATATTACCTAAAAATATATCAAAACACATACTGTTATCCATCAAACAAACTTGGGTCCATTACCCAAACTTGGGTTCTCCAACTTCTCATGGCCATAACTCTCTAAACGTGAGGATTTATGTGGAGTTCCACATACCACCAGAAATGGAATGACAAGCACTATCCATATAGGATAGTTTCATTGAAAAATTCACTGGTGTTCATCTCATTATTCTACAAATAAGCATGGGTTCTCTGACCATACTTCTAGGATAACTCAATCCGCAAAGTGTCTTCCCATGATGGATTTCACCATAAGGGGACCACTTTGGATTTCATCCATTTATACTTATTATCAACCATGAAAAGAAAATAATGACTCATCTTTACATCAAACAATCTTGGGTCAATTACCCATCCTTTGTGCTACGGGGCTTTCTTCAAGGGTTGACATCAATGATAACCAACCTTAATCAACAATCTCCCCCTTTGGCATTGATGGCAACACTCTGATGCAATACTGAAATTATATCACTCATGTTCCCCATGGAACCATGAATCTGTCCTCTACATCTGATAAATTTACCCCCCTTTGTCATCAATGGAAAAGGTATCTTTCCATCCGGGGTTTCTCCCCCTGACTGAACTATCCTCTTATGGTGCTTCCTTGTGTAAATATAAGACATATAAGATAAGCATTCAAAAAACATTCATTTTGGAGTAGAAATAACTTGAAGTCTCTGGCGAAGATATTCAAAGGATTCTCGTGGAAGTGGTTTTGTGAAGATGTATGCCACTTGTTCTTTTGTGCCCACATACTCAACTTTGATGTTATTTTCTACAACCTGCTCCCATATAAAGTGATACTTTATTGGAATGTTCTTTGTCTTGGAGTGCATCACCGGGTTATTTGAGATGCTGATGGCGCTTGTATTATCACAATAGATTGGAATGGGCTCATCATACTCAACCTGTATATATGTCAGAATTTGTTTCATCCAAAGAAGCTTTGTACAACATGATGCTATTGCAATATACTCTGTCTTGCCTGCATATAAAGATACTGATGATTATTTCTTGCTTAGCCATGATACTAAACACTCACCCAAGTAGAACACTGCTCCACTAGTGCTTCGTCGGTCAGCAATACAACCTGCCCAATCTGCATCTGTGTAGGCAATAATCGATAGATCCTTTCCTTTTGGATACCATAATCCAAGATCTTCTGTTCCTTTGAGATATCTAAAAATCCTCTTCACTGCTAACACATGTGACTCCTTTGGTGCTGTTTGAAATCGTGCCACATGTTCAACTGCCTGCATTACATCTGGTCTGGATGCTGTCACATATAGTGGGATGCCAACCATTGACTTGTATTGCCTCTAATCTATAGACTTCGAATCATCATCTTTTCTTAACTTGCAACTGGTTTGCATGGGAGTGATAACTAGTTTGCAATCTTCCATTCCGAACCTCTTTAGCATTTCTCTAATATACTTGGTTTGGGAAATAAAGATTCCTTGGTTGCTTTGACATATCTGAAGTCCAAAAAATAAGGATAGTTTTTCAAGTAACGACATTTCAAATTCATTCTGCATATATTTTGCAAATTCCTGGCTTAACTTGTCATCATCACTACCAAAAATAATATCAACAACATAAAATTCAATTAATAAAATATTACCTTCACTTACCTTGATGTAGAGGTTGCTGTCTTCACTTCCTTTTCTAAACCCTTCCTACTGTAGATACTTATCCAGTTTAGAGTACCATGCACTAGGAGCATGTTTTAGACCATACAATGCCTTCTTTAATTTACACACATAATCTACATTCTCTGACAACTGAAATCCTTCTAGTTGTTCAATGCAGACTTCTTCTTCAAGTTCCCCATTAAGAAACGCTGATTTTACGTCCATCTAATATAATTTAACATTTTTGGAGCATGCATAGGCTAAAAGCAACTAGATTGCTTCCATTCTGGCAACTGGGGAAAATGTATGTTCAAATTCGATTCCTTCAATCTGTGCATATCCTTTACATACCAATCTAGCTTTGTTCCTTGTAACTTGTCCATCCTCATTTAATTTATTTCTGAAAACCCATTTGGTGCTGATCACATTCTTATTCTTTGGTCTTGGAACCAGTTCCCAATTGTCATTTTTCTCTATTTGATCAAATTCTTCATTCATGGCCTTATTCAAAAATTCATCCTTGTTGGCTTCTTCAAACCAGTTTGGTTCAATTGTAGATAAGAGTTCTAGGTGTGTTTGTTCTGGTGAATGGATTTTTCTTCTAGTCTCAACTCCTGCATCTTTGTTTCCAATAATCTGATTTAAATGATGATTCTTCTGTACTCGTTTGCTAGGTGTATTTGGAGATACTTGCTGAACTTTCTCTTCTATTTCTATCGGGTTCTCTTCATCTTCCTCTTCTACTTCATCTTCTGCTTCTTCTTCTTCGAAAATTTGTTCCATTGATTTGTTTTCTTCTTCCTTTGATTCTGGTCTGCCTGTTTCATCAATTGTTACGTTGATGCTTTCCACAACTTTGTTTAATATTAGATTGTAACACTTGTATGCTTTCCTTGTACTTGAGTAACCAACAAGTACTCCTTTCTCCACATGAGAGTCAAAATTTCCCATTCTACCATCTTCTCTTTGGATGTATCATTTGCTTCCAAAAACTATGAAGTGCTTCACATTTGCTGGTCTTCCTTTCCATAGCTCGTAGGGAGTTTTATCAGTGTTGTTTCTGAGAATTACTTTGTTTTGAATGTGAACTCATGTATGCAATGCCTGTGTCCAAAATATATTTGTCAATTTGGAATCCATTAGCATTGTTCGAGCCATTTTCTGTACTGTCCTGATCTTTCTTTCAACAACTCCATTCTGTTGAGGTGTCATAGAAATGAAGGATTTCCTTTTTATTCCATGACTGCTGCAGTAGTCCATAAATTCCTTTGAAGTGGAATCTCCTCCATTATCATATCTCAAGCATTTGATTCTTGAATCCATCTCATTTTCAACCATTTCCTTGTAAATCTTAAAGTTTTCAAAAGCTTTTGACTTGTTCTTGAGAAATCAAACTGTAGTCATTCTTGTATAATCAACAAAATAACATAAAGTATCTCTCACCTTTTAATCCCTTTGTTGTAGTCAACTTGGTCCAACTAGATCAGTATGCACAATTTCTAGTGGTCTTTTTGTCGAATATTCCTTTGATTTGAACCTGGTCTTTGTTTTATTTCCTTGTTGACAATACTTGCATAAAGTGTTGGTTGGTTTAGTGATCCGGGGCATTTATTTGACTGCTTCTCTTTTGCTGACTTTGACAAGGTTATCAAAATGCATGTGACCCATTCTTCTGTACCATATTTAACTTTCATCTTCCTTTCCTAGACAACACTTTTCATTTCCAATTTCACTTAACACATATATGTTGTTTGAAGTTCTTGCAGTTGTACCGACCAATTTCTCTGAACCTTCTCATCTTATCTCACACTTTTATGAATCAAAAGTAACTTTATGAACTTGGTCACATAGTTGGCTCACACTTAGAATATTATGTTTCATATCTTCTACCAGTAGAACATTTTGTGCCTTTTTATTCTTGTTCCCAATTCGAACTGTGCCTTCTCCAATGATTTTGGATGAATTATCATTTTCAAAGGAGACTGATCCATTTCTTTCCTTTCGTAATGTAAGAAATTTGTCTCTATCACCTATCATGTGTTTTGAACACCCTCTTTCAACATACCAACCGTGTTTCTTTTGCTTAGCTTGTAGAGTGACTGTGCATTCTTCATTTTTATACTGATCTTGCTTTCTTATCCATGTCATTTTTTGAGGTTATTGTCTGTGACTGTTGTTATTCTATTGAGGTTATTTAGGAGGGACCATCATTCTGCAATTTTTGGCCACGTGTCCGAAATTGTTACATTTGTAACATTCCACTTCAGTGCTCAAAGATACAAACTTGTTGCAACTTCTTCTTTGTGTTTCACTAGGTCTTCTTGAGTAACCCCTTTGTGTATGACTCTCAAAGTTGTTATTGTTCCTGTTGTTATCTCTGTAATTCATAGATTTATGTCCAAAATTATTACATGCATAACATAAACCAAAAAATATAGTTTGATACCTGGGATTTGAATATCTTCTGAAAGAAGGTGCTCTTATGAATCCTTCTTCTTCTTGAGCCCTATCTGCTTGTTGTTGATTCTGAAATGTGAATCTTCTCGGTGGAGAAGTGTCCATGTAATCTTCCTTGTACATATTCCTATCCCCTTTGATTGTTTCTGCGTAGCTTTTTGTATTTGTTTCTTACTCTATTGTTTTGGATCTTGATCCCTTTTCTGTCTGATTGTATCCAAATCCAAACTTGTCAAGATGAGATCTTTGAATGCTGATAATGTCATCCAGAACTTTTGAGCTATTCTGTATATTTTTTCTTTGAATATCCTTTCTTAGTGTGAAAATATCTGCTTCCAAGTTTCTAATGATCTTGTCCTTTTCTTCTTGTTGTTCTTTGAGTTGTTCTTCAATTCTTTTATCTTCTTCTATTTGAACCTTCAATCTTGTGATCATTTGTTCTAGTTCTTGAGTGTCCTTTTTCTTGTCTAATTCTGCTTGTAGTTTCTTGTTTTTCTTATTTTCTCTTCTGATAACTTCTATGGCACACATTAATTCTTCTCGATAGTCAACTTCTGCCTCTTCAATTTTGTCTTTGACTTCTTCATATCCTTCTTCGGCTTCTTCATATTCTTCTTCAGAGTCTTCTTTGTCAGAATATTTTACTGCCATGAATATAACTCTTCCTGTCTCACTGTCACTGATTACATATTCATTTGATGATGAGATTTCTTCTTTGATGCATAAGATTTTCTTGAAAACTTTCTTTGTAGTTATTTTTCCTTTATATGTGTGTTTGCCTTTTGAGTAACCTTCATCATTTATCGTTTTCTTATGAGGACATTTGTTAGCAAAATGACCAATACCATCGTAATTAAAACAAATTAAAGGAATCTTACCTCTATACCTACCATTGGTTCCCTTGTTCAATCTTTTGACGAAGTTGGCCACTTCTTCATCATCTTCCGAGACGTCGTTAATGATGTTATATTATTCTTGTTCCTTTTTATTTTGCTTTGATCTTTTGGATGCTTTGAAGGCTGCTTCTTTTACATATGGATTTTGTTGTTCAGTTCTCATTTCATATGTTGTGAAGATTCCATGCAGTTCATCTATTCTTATTGAGTTATGATCCGATCTTTCTTCTAGTGCTGATATATTAGGGTTGAATCTCATAGGAAGAGATCTTAGTACATTTTGAACAATTGCAAATTCCTTAATTTCTTATCCCAATCCTATGATTGCATTCACTGTTTCGTCAACTCTTAAGAAGTAGGCTGCAATATTCTCATCTTCCTTCATTTTTAGTTGTTCGAACCGACCTCTGTAAGTTTGAAGTTTTGCTTCTTTGACTTTTGTATCTCCTTCATAAAATTTTTGAAGCTTGTCTCAAATCTCTTTGGCGGATTTACAATGTGCAACTTTGGTGAATACTGTTTCATTGAGACCATTCAAAAGTGCATTTGTAGCTTTGGAATTATTTTGACCAAATTTCATTGCTTTGTCATTTGTTGGTGGAACTGCTGGTACTATGTATCCATATACAATTGATTGCCAAATTTCAAACCCTTGTGCTTGTATATATGTCTTCATCCTTATGCTCCAAAAATCATACTTATGTCCATCAAAGTGTGGTATTCCATTTTTATATGAGTTGGTACTCTCCATGATCTACCTTTCAGTGGTTAAACTGATTTATGAAGGAACCTTCTTTGATACCAATTGTTGGATTACTAAGAGGGGGGGTGAATTAGTAATAGCGTAATTAAAATCCTTTTTCTCCAAATAATCCAAGTGTTATATCAATGTAGAATCATTATCCAACAATGATCAATAAGAAATGAACAATCACACACATACACAGTACACCAGTGTTTTACGTGGAAACGAAAATCGGGAGAAAACCACGAAATGATTTATCTTATATGTCTTGAAGAATTACATTCATTGGAAGCACCAACTTCCTTTGTTTTCCAACTGCAACTGAAAGGAGGCTCCAACCCCCTAGTTTCTTAGGCTACAACCTGAGGGAAGCTCCAACTCCCCAATTCTCTGGCTACAACTAGAAGGAGGCTACAACCCCCTAAGTTCTTCGGCTACAACCGGAAGGTGGCTACAACCACCTGTCCTTACCCCATCTAACCACCTTGAAGTAGAAGTATAATGATGGAACCACTGTCACACTATCACTGTGATATATACCTCTGTAACATGTACCAATAAACCTGAACCATGCATCAACCATGCATCAACCTGTACCTCAACCTGTAATCCACCTGTACCATAAACAAGTGCATCAACCATGCACCAACCTGTACCAAACAATCTATAATCAACCTATACCATAAACAAGTGCAACCAACCATGTACCAAGTATGTACCAATAATGTGTTAAATACTCATCAACTATGACTCATCAATATGTACCAANATCATCAACTATACACCTCATGTATGTGCCAACTCATCAACTACTTGTCTCAACCATGTACCCAACTTGTACCTCAACCAAAATCCCTCATCAATTTCATCATCCAAATATGATTTGTAACTCTGTAATAGACCTGGTGTATATGATCACATACTTGCAAACCTTCCTTAACTTGAAATAATCATAACTTTGTACCTGTAATGAATAAATATCTGAAACTGATACACAATGTTCTTTAGTGTGTTTTATTCAATTCCTCTAGGTTTCACTACTTGGAACCTCTCAGAAAAGGAGTTATGGAAAAAATGGCACAACTTGCTAAATTCTGGATTATTCTAGAGAGTGACCCTGTAGAGCGTTCCCCACACAGAATATTTTTTGAATTGATTTGAAAATGTTACACAACATACTACATGATTTACTATAACCAACACATTTTGTCTTACTAAATTTGGATTTGTTATGAATAAGTTATGACATTTTTACCCAAAAGACCTATTTTTGACTAATTTCAGGACTAGCCACAAACCCTATTTTCCATGGAGTGTAACTCCAAAAATACAACGACCCACAAGATGAATTTTTTACCACAGATACTTGGATATTTTTCCTTAGAAAGCATTATCAAAATAATTTATCCTTCCTTGAATTCTGACCTTCTTTTCTTCAGTTTCCTAAAAAATTCAGCTCAGATATCCTTTTCTTACCTCA
>ML811398.1:24766-37779 GCA_009831015.1 Picea engelmannii | reverse complement strand
AGGAGTTATGTGATGTTCCACATACCACCAGAAATGGAATGACATGTACTATCCATATAGAATAGTATTACCTAAAAATATATCAAAACTCATACTGTTATCCATCAAACAATCTTGGGTCCATTACCCAAACCTGGGTTCTCCAACTTCTCATGGACATAACTCTCTAACCGTGAGCAGTTATGTGACGTTCCACATACCACCAGAAATGACATGACAAGAGCAATCCATATAGGATATTTTCACTGACAAATTCACTGGTGTTCATCACATTATTGCAAAACTAAGCATGGGTTCTCTAACCATACTTATAGGATAACTCAATCCACAAAGCGTCTTCCCGTGAGGGATTTAACCATAAAAGGACCACTTTGGAGTTCATATATTTCTACTTATTATCAACCATGACAAGACAATAATGAGTCATATTTACATCAAACAATATTGGGTCCATTACCCAACCTTTGTGCTACGGGGATTTCTTCAAGGGTTGACATCAATGACAACCAACCTTAATCAACATATATTGCTATATTAGAAATATGAAAGGGAGAATACAACCGATGCCTTGATGTTGTAAGGCCCCTTCCAACAGTTCCATGCTTCCCACACACTTCTGCTCCATGGATTCTGAGACGAACAATCTATCTTGACAAAGAAAATCCCAAAGCTACAAAAATTATTCAAGTTCAAACCAAAATCTAGCCAACTTTCCCAAGCTAACTTTTCCCATGATAAATCCTCTCCTTTTATAGGATAAAAAGGATAGGGTGAGGATATTAGGATGATCCCAAGAGATCAGGGATGCAACTAAGGTCTAAACTGATTGGAGGCCTACTCACCCTCGAAGCTTGTATTCTATAAGAATTGAGTAGATGCTCTTTTTCCTTCATACGGAAATCGTTGCACCCTTAACACTGAGAAAAATGCGACGACGTCGTAGGCCACTGTGGCGAAACTTGCGACGATCCTAGATTGTTGCACCCTTAAAACTAAGAAAGGTGCGACGATCCCTTTTTCTAATGTTTTTGACAAAGAAAAAGTATAATTTCATCTCTCTAGAAAAATATTCGGACTCCCGAAATATCGAATGACTTAGATCCTTTTTGAGTGTAGTGGAGGGTTCCAAGGTCCTGGTCCTATGGAAATTTCTCAAGCTACAGAGGCTACACGACTTCTTAGCCTAAATCTGGTTAAGTCCATGGGAATGTTCCCGTGGTCACTTGGAAGACTGGTTTGAAGGAATCTCCCTTCATCTATAAAGCTCAAATTCCACAACGAGAAAGGTAATTCAAGGAAATAAACAAGACTGAGGTAGTCCCATACAGTCTATCTCGACTTTATGTCTGCAAATTTTGTCCTTGAGAAATCCCTTGAGTATTTTCCCAACCGACACAGGGGCCACAATATTATGTCCCCAAATCTAGTTAAAGATCCCATTTCTAGCATTTATCCTTTCTCTTGAAACCATCATTGCATCATATTACACGTTTACCTTTGTTTATATACCTCTATTCCTCATGTATGCAGAAATCATAGATGGGGGTTTAATTTATTTGTCCTAGTGTATTAAAAGGTAATTCTATTCAACTGTGGAAGACATGTGCTAAACTTTTCATCCTACCAGCACCCAAAAGCAAGAGTTTACAATTGAAAATATGCATTCAATCATGCATTTCATTTCAAGTACATATGGCATATGAAATACTTATCTATTACAAGTTGCAACCAACCAACTGACTATGGGTGTTCTTGTTTCCACCCAACCATAGTATCAGAGGCATTCACTCTTAGCACTCTGGCCACCCCCATGCCAAGACATGATATCATTAGGGAAAATTATCTATGTTCCTCAGGTCTTCTGAAAATTCTCAGGGATCGTCTCTCTATCATAGTATCTGCAAGGTTTATGAGATGCCTCCTCAAAATCAAGCTTGCGACCTTATTTCTCTTGTTAAGGACATATATCTAGTCTATTAAACCAACAACACACAATTCCTTTGTCTTCAAAACTCCACTTGTTTGGAAATAATTGAAGTCTCCCTTCTTCCCCACTGAGCTCATGGCCTCCATGAGGTTTATCATATTCCTTATCAACTAGATTTCCTCTGTGAAAGAGAGTCCATTCACATCTACACTGTCACTTGATTCCTTCTCCTTCCAACACCAGTTTATTTCCATCCAACACCAAGCCTGTGACCCTCTTTTGCTCCAGTCTGGGATTTGGGTCTTCTATTCTCCAATTCAAGACTCTTCCACGAGTTCCATGTTATTTATATTGCATGTTCTCTTGCATTTGTTTAGAAATTATCTTCTTCAGAGACCAGATTCCTCCTCTGTTTCTCCCTGTAGTGAGAACAAATTCTTCTTTCAATTATTCTTCTGAATTAGAGAGCCTCACCCTCTCTCCTCTTTCTCTAATGTTTTTTTCTTCTCTTAGCATATCCAGGTCGTACGCCCCCCTATGGGAATGATATCCTTATCATCTACCTTCGTGTGTATTCTTGTATGCCTTTTTCCTCCCCATGAAAGTTCTGGACCTATCCTATTCCTTCCGTCAGAAGGAACTCAGGTCAATCTTGGATTGCAGGAAACTGCACTTTTTGGTACTTCGGGTTGACAATTTTTTGTCTCCTCAGCCAGACCCTCCATACTTCCATTCATTGGGGTAGTTGATTG
Source organism: Picea engelmannii (assembly GCA_009831015.1). NCBI lineage: Eukaryota > Viridiplantae > Streptophyta > Pinopsida > Pinales > Pinaceae > Picea > Picea engelmannii. The sequence continues at coordinate 35,100 of ML811398.1, read as the reverse complement.
TTCAATCACCATTCCTTTCTCATAAATCATTTTTTTTTCTTAGAATCAGGATGAGGCTCATTATTTCAGTAAAGAGAATTGGGTCATTTTAACATAATGAACCCTCTCTATAGTTTCCCCACTCTTTCCTCTAGTGATATCATGTCCAATACTTCAAGTCTTCACCCCCACAATCAGTTTTTGGCAATATAAATAATAATAAATTTACATTTTTCACATGCCATAGCATGGTAATCATAAATAATGATTAATTACAAGCTAGGGGAAATAGGGGTATTACAGTGTCACCCGGAAATGGCCTTTTTGGCCACCATGTGTCAGCCAAAAATGGTCTTTTTGGCCAATAAAAAAGTGCCACGTGGCCCACTTACAGCATGACACATGGAAGTGATGTCAGTAGATGACTAGCACACATTTTGATATTCGTACAAGAAATTAATGCAAGCTGTACGACTTGTGTGTCACACTTTACGAGGTAGAGAGCCCAAGGGGATCCATAAGTTACATTGACAGAATTTGAAGAAAGTACAACCATTTTTTCACACTTTTCATCACGAATCCACTTGTGCAGTCATAATTTGAATCCGAGTAGCGAAATTTCAAGGCTCATGACAGAAGCCCACTTTTTTCATTAATACATGGTACACTTTTCGAGGTAGAGAGCCTAGGGGGGGTTAATAAGAGACAATGACAAAATTTGATGAAAGTACAATCATTTTTGAACTATTTCTAGCCACGAATTCAATTGCGTAGTCCATTTTGTGATTTGAGCAGTGGAATTTAGGGTTCATGGTAGAATCCCACTTTTGTCATTAATGTATGGCATGTTTTCCAAGATAGAGTTGAAAATTTCAGAACAGGTCGGGTTTACGATCAAAAGTTGTAGAATGACAAGACAAACTTTATGGTGCTATGTATACGAAGATTTTTGCAGTCGCTTGAGCACCTAAGCACATAAACCAATGTAAGTTTTATGCATTTATGGTTTTTTCCTGTTTTTGGAAATTGCAAAAGGATGAATGTATGTTGCAGATTTTGGTGATCTTTGAGTGTTGCAACAGGGTAGAAAGATCTGAATTATTGAAGGAAATTGATTGTTTGAGACTTACACGCAAATCGATATGGTGCGGTAAGAGGCCATTTGTTGGACAACTGAGAGGGGGGGTGAATCAGTTGTTACCGTGCTTAAACAATAATGCTTCTTTTAAAATCTTTACAAGGCACTCAATGATGATCACAATAATGCAGAGAGATAAACAAAGGCAGATTCAACATCAGTCACACACATGTGATAAACAGAGACACACATTTCTTGAGGAAAACCATAAAGGGTAAAAACCTCTTTTTCTTTATATGATAAGTAATAGTTACATTCTTTACATTATCATACACATGAGCACCAACTCATAATGAGGCTACAACCTCTGTTTTACAAACTGCAACTTGCTGAGAGCACCAACTCTCTGTTTTCTCTAGCACCCACTAGAAGGAAGCACCAACTCCCTGGTTTCTCTAGCATCAACTAGAAGGAAGCACCAACTCCCTGAGTGTTTCCAGCACCAAGTGGATGGAAGCACCAACTTCCAATCATACAGGCACCGGCCTGTATAACAGAGAACAAGAGTTCTCCCTTGCACCACCCTGCCACCCTGGTTTCTCTGGCTGCAACCAGATGGAAGCTACAACTCCCTGTGTTCAAGTACCCACTTGAACCTATGAGGATAACAGTCCTCCCTAGCACCTCCCTTCCACCCTGAAATAAAAAAAACTTTGCTACTGGAACTTATTAGAGTGATATGACGTTCAACAATGGCTTACCAAACTCATCACTGTTCTGCTGCATTTCGTTGCTTTCTCTGCCTCATCGCCTTTCTGCACACATCACTTGCTCTGTCTGTTCTTCTGCGTTTTATGCTCTGTGTGCCATGTCCATTCACTTCACAGTTCCTCTTCTGTTCAATTCAGCTGCTGCACTCCCCTCCTTCTTCACACACGAATCACCTTCAATAACAACAACCACATCATACTCCAACAACAACAACAACCCTTCTCTTATTTGTACCATGTATATATATCTTCTATGCATCTTGTGCATGCAATATTTTCCATTCCTTTGCATGCTCATACCACGCCAATATCCTCCACCTCTCGAGTGATCTGCGTGATCATCATCGTAACTCTTCAGCTTCTCTGGTCATTTTCCCACGCGTTCAGCATCACTGGATGTTATGCTGAGATTCCTCATCCTCTCTGGCAGTTGAGACTCTTAGTCTTCTCTGTGACAGTCGATCTCACCTTCTCTATTTTAGTTACTGGCTTCCACGCTCATACATCTATCAATCCATTCTAAGAATAGTCTTCCTTTACTTGGACGAAGCTTGGAGACTCTTCTTCTCCTTTGGAAATCACACAGGGGTCTCTTCGAATTCTCTAGTAGACGCCATCAATGGTTTCTGGTAGTTTCACTGTGTCGTGCATCAGTAGCCCTCCGATCAACACTTGATCTGATGGTTCATATTACATCGCTATTTATATATCGCGATATCGAGATTCCTGATGTCAATAATCTTTGACATGTCCAACTCTCGATCCCCGATGCCTCTTCATTGACTGGAATCAACGGTCCAGATCAAAGCTTGATCTGACGGCTCAGATTGCATCGTGATTTCACATATCGCGATATCAGAATTCCTGATGTCAATAATCTTTGAAATGTCCAACTCTCGATCCCTGATGCCTCTCCATTGACTGGAATCAACGATCCAGATCAAAGATTGATCTGATGGCTCAGATTGCATCGTGATTTCACATATCACGAAATCGGGATTCCTGTGGTGAATGTTCTTTGACAACTTCAACACTCGATCCTCGAAACTCTGACATGGGCTGGAATCAACGGTCCAGATTTGATCTTGATTCAATGACTGCGATTTAAGTCACGATTTTGCATATCGTGAAATCGGGATTCCTGTTGCATTGTTTCTTTGACATCTCCAACACGCGATCCTCGAAACTCTGTCATGGTGTAAGTCTGCTGACGTCACATGTGTTAAATAACTGCCACATGTCACCCTGATTCGTGACTTACATGTTCTTGACATGTTGAATCGGTCTGACACTTGTCATTACCTGGTTGTGCCACGTGTTCCTAGCTAACATGGTCTCCTGACGTGAGTCGAGTAGACAGTCTAGATCACATCTTGATCTGATGGTTCAGATTCAGTCAGGATTTCACACATCGTGATTTTAGGATTCTTGATGTCAATATTCTTTGACATTTCAAACTCTCGATCCTCGAAACTCCGACAGGGAGTCAGATCAATCCACATAACCCCCTGAGATGGACAGTCCTCCTGATTTTGGGATTTGTGAGCCCTCTACTCCTTGAATTTTTAAAGATCGTGTAGGTTTTCCTCAATCCAACGGTGGTCAAATCCTGCGCTCAGATCTAACGCCTGAGATCTATCCTCCATATCTGTGCACTCCTTTTGTCTTCATTCAGATCTGACGGCCATCGGGAATTCAGGATGAGATTCAACGATCACTGGCGCTTCTCCTCTGGAGTGTACTTTGTCCTTGTTTTTCCTTCGCTGCATACTCTGATCTTGCCATCAATGACAAGCTTACTTTGCCTGATAATAACCTTCCAACAATCCTCTGCACTATCTCTTCTGACCTTATCGGGCTTGCTCTGCAGCGTCTTCCTAAAATACTTATGGTGCCCGTCTGTTACATTCTTCCTGTACTCATGCCATCTTCATTGCTGTACTTTCCATCAATGACAAGCATGCGCTACCTATTAAACATTTTCCAACACCATTTTGACACTTCAATAGAAAGTATTCATTCTTATAGTCAAAAGTCTTAGAATTATGAGACGAGTGTGATGATGGTGGAATTTTCCTTATTTATTATGTTGCACATGTTTGTAATGGGGGGTTTAAAAAACATAGAGTTTTCCACTAGTGCACATTTGGGGGTATTCGTCTTAATGTTAATGATGTAAAAGGTTGTAATTAGCTACTCTTGAAAGTGATTATGAGAGTGAGAGGCATTTTGTTCTATGCCTAAACCTTGTAAGGCCTATTTGGAAATCATTGTAAACTTGTCCATTAGTGTTTTATCAAATATTGACAAGTATGGTATTTCTTTGAAACTGTGATCATGTATGGTCAACTACATATTTTCATTGATGAAATTGTCAAAATCAAAATATTCATTCTAAACTACAAAGGTGAAGGAGAAGAAGGGTGTGACCTTTTAGAGACATTTGTTATGCAGATCAAAGAACAAACTAAGAATTTTCATTGGTGCAAGTGTTGGAATTGACATCCTGATTACAAAGTAAAAAGGTGAAGGCGAAGAAGGGTGTGGTCTGTCAAAGAATTTTTTTTATGCATATCGAGCAGTGGTGAAGTGCATCATGGAGTGTAAGACTCTTCCTAGAAGCTGGTTGCATATATTCAAGTTACAGTTCCTCTCTATACTTTTAGAGGGCCAAAAGTGCTTTTTGTGGGGAGGTTTGATCCAGGAGGATTTCCACATGGAAAATTCATACTTTGCACACCATTGGATAAATCATTAAAAAGTTTGATAATAGGTGGCTACGAATAATTAATTCTCATGAATGAATTAATTAAATTGTAAAAATGATTAATACTTAAAATGAGTATGAGAAATTCATGTATTAGTAGTGCACATTTGTCACGAGGGAAAAACTCTCTATGGCCAGGGTAAACCACAACAGACAGGTATGACTGTAGGAATCCGCTCAATTCCAACATATGCTATATAAGCCAATGTGCAAGTGAGATAAGAAATAAGCCTACCTTGTTCCAATGTTTGATGATGTTCCATCATTGAGCGCTTCGACCATGGGATTTCTACCTTCAACAAGTTCTCAACAAACAAGCAGAGAAATTATATAGTGATAATATAAAGGGGTTAGCACATTAGATAGAATAATCCATTAATAAACATTACAAACATGTCCATGGATAATCATCATATATTTTCACGATACCAATTGGACAGGGAAGGAGTATTTCTATTAATAAATGATCAACATAAGCGAGAAAATTACAGACTTTTGTGTCGGCACGGTTCGAAACCAAGAAACCAAGTTCCTTCCAACTGGGCCTCCACCACTTCAATCCTCCACCAAAGGTAAGCTCATAGAAAAGAGACAATAAGGTTCTATCAACAATAGGGAAAGAGCTTGGGGGCTGAACACTGTGTTCAGACTTGAGGGACAAAGGGATGCAGACTCAATATGAAGTAATTTCTCCAGAGTAACTTTTGTCTCAAAGTTGAATGCTTTCTCCTCTTTTCCAAAGCTAGGAAATGTGCTCTATAGCCTTCAAAATGCAACTGAAGGGTCGAGTCGGAACGTTTTGAGTATATGGAATGCCAAGGATCAGAGATCTCCTGTAGTGACATGAAAACCCGACTTCATTTTTGTATTTTCTAGCAGAAATCCTGATGTACACAGGTTGTAGTGGAGCAACCTACATACACACATGATGTATAGTAGATATGGCGCATATATGTGGAAAAATATGTAGTTTTAGCTCTGGATTCATCAAAAAGCGATGACAAGTCTACACAGGGAAATGGAAAAAGGCCCTCTCTGCAAGATAGCTATGGTGAGGAAAATATTTCTATAACAGATGCCCCATAATGTGTGAGATCAGAGGAGTATCTGCGATGGCTGAAATACATTATAAATAACCCAGAAGTGGAGTGGTGTAAACCCAGCTGGAAATACTAGTTGCTCATTAAATTTTTCTTTGACTTTACAGAAATGGATGTCGATAGAATACAATGCAGATCCATGTGGAAAATATACCAAATATGTCTCCGTGGCCATGAATATGAAAATATGAATGTGGTTATATGAAAAAATCTTTCATAGTCACGAATAAGGCCCAATAGAACCAGTCTCAAAACCAATATGAAGATATCTGTATACAATGGAGTATAATATGATGTCCCATGATTATTGTAGTCATATAGGTGCTAATCCAATGAAAAGGAAGCAACAACTCAGAAAAGATGCAACCACATAGTGATGTCTTCAAGTCTTCTACACTATCTGCCAAGGGTGCAAGTCTACATCATGTGAATAAAGGAGTTGAGGTCGAACACAATGAGACATCATTTGATTACCGGTCATTGAGGTATACCGTTAACAAAAATGAGACAACCTACCAATAATGAAAGTAGGTATCAAGGCACAAAGTACATTCCTACAAGTGTGAATAAAGGAGTCGATGTCGAACACCTAAGGATCCATTGATTAGGAGACATTGATGTATTCCCATTTATCAATGGCGAGAGAAATTGCCACTAATGACTGCAAGTCTGAAGGTACTCATAAAACTCTAGGTCCCTTATCCAAAATAAATGAGTTGAAGTCGATGGAAAGAGACCCGCTGAAAGGAGAGCATTAAGGTATCTCTCATTAGTCAACACAAGGAACAAAGCAAGAGCTTCATAATTTGGTGGAGATAGGATGAAGAACATGTTCATGAACCAACGACCCTATGCATCTTTCACGTGTGCCAAATGCAAGCGATACATGAAAAAGACCCTCTAAATAGCAGCCAATGATGAAAACTACTGACAAAGGCGAGGAAACCACCAATGAGACTAATGGTATCCAAGACACTGCAGGAATTCCAAAGTGTGAATAGATGTATTGCCGTCGAACACTAGGGAAACCACCCAGTCAATGACCAATGATGAAATGTCGATGCTAGGTTCAAGGTGACCTACCGATGATGAAAGTAGGGCCAGGGTGCATGATAAGGCCATAGTATCATTTGATTCTGAGAAAAATTGAGGGTATGGCTGACATGAAAAGTCAAGAGTTCTGAGGAATGGTCGACACAGGTTGATAGACTTCCTTTGAACAAGAGCATGAGATATGTTGTAGACTCTGGCAACATAGACTCAATGATGTAACTATTAGATGTAGGAGACATCAATACTATTCTCTATAGGGGCTGGAAGAGTAACCAGTCGATAGAGAAAATTCTGTAACACGATTAGCTTCCTAAAGTCATGCTAAACCCAAAATTATGATGACACAAGGAATCAATAATTTTGTGCTCTATTCAAAGGTGACATGATTGCTGCCAAATATAATATAGTACTCCCTTCCTGCCCGTCGTTTTTTTGTTTTTTCATAACAAATGAATGTTATGATGCAGAGGAGGAAACAAGTGTCGTAAGTAAACAAAACTAGTTCCAACAATGGAATGTACCTATGCTCAATGCAAGGAGATGCATGTGGGAGATGAACACTTGGGGTGATGTTCCCTCCAGGGTATAGGGTGTCAAATTGCAAAGGATATAAACAAGGATCTGCTTGGTTGAGGATGAAAAAATTTCTTAGGCAACAATTTATAATGCAAAGTGAGAATCGGCTAAGGGCTCAATACTGCAAGTGAGGGCATGAGAAGCAGTCACAACTTGACTCCAAAAAATTTCCTTTTTTATGTAATCTAGTCTACTTGGTGTGAAAAAGGGGTAAACTTGTGCCAAATATACGTCTTTTCAAATCCAATTTACGAGTGTGAAAAAGACAAGTTCACTTGATGATATTTTCTATTTTTGGTAACGAGTTAGAAAAGAGATAAACTAGAACTCATAACCTTTGAAATCCAATTTAATGAGCATGAAAGGGACAAATCACTCGACAATCGTTTTGGTTTTTATATGATTCAGAAAAGATCTTAACTAAGACTCGTTTTTGGGAGTCCACGAGGAATAAGGCCGCATGTGTATGAGTGAGAAATGAGGCTCATCATAAAGTCATGTATCAAGTTATAATGGACTCTCGGTCCTAAGGAAAAAACTAGACATGGGCACCAAATGACAAAGAGGATCTAACTAGGGTGCCCATGTTTGGTAAGTCTCTACCATGTATTAGCGACACTACTGATAGAAGATAGAAGGTTTGCGTGTCACAACAAATGGGTTCATACCTAAGGCATAAAAAGTGGTGTTTATAGGATAATGCAATAATGCATGATGGAGTGGATACATATCCTATATGTTAGGTTATGAAAATACCTGCACGAGGTGACGAACATGGGCACCAAATGACAAAGAGGATCTAACTAGGGTGCCCATGTTTGGTAAGTCTCTACCATTTATTAGCGACACTACTTATAGTAGATGAAAGGTTTGTTTGTCGCAACAAATGTGTTCATACCTATGGCATAAAAAGCAGTGTTTATAGGATAATGAAATAATGCAGGATGGAGTGGATACCTATCCTATATGCTAGGTTATGAAAATACCTACCCGAGATGATGAACAGGGGCACCAAATGACAAAGAGGATCTAACTAGGGTGCCCATATTTGGTAAGTCTCTACCATTTATTAGTGACACTACTTATAACAAACAGAAGGTTTGTGTGTCGCAACAAATGGGTTCATACCTAAGGCATAAAAAGTGGTGTTTATAGGATAATGAAATAATGCACAATGGAGTGGATACCTATCCTATATGCTAGGTTATGAAAATACCTTCCTGAGGTGATGAACGACCAATCATGATGTTGAAATCTGCAATAAATCTGCGTCAAAACTACAAAAACCAGCTCAAAACCACTCTTATATTAGTCCATTAGGTGAAAAAATGGCATGAAACTATATAAAGTGGGTAAAAATAACTTATAAATAGTAATAAAATAAAAAATTGCTATACCATTTTGATTTTTACCCAAATAGTGCAATTTGGACCAAAATACCTCCAAGATTCAAACGAAGATTGCGGGAGCATCTGGCAACGAAATCACGGACCGTCTGGATCAGGTAACTCTACATCTCATCCTCTTCAAATTCAGTGGATTACATTTTTGAATTAGGCTCCAATTTTTTAGTTTTTGAGGGTGTAAATTAGGAATTTTGGTGTACACAGGCTGCCTTTGTTTAGGTTGCATATACGACGAGGTATACGCTACTATGTGAACCATAGGGGGTGTATATTAATCCCTACATGCGAATATATGCAAAGGAAGCCGCGTACAGGCATACAAATGACCAAAAAAGGAGGGTTGTAATTCAAAATTTGGTCTGTCTTTTGTAGGATGGTACTTGAATTGAGAGAGTAAGAAAATGAGGAGGTTGATGTGGCTTTGCACTGAGATCCGGTGGCTCAAGCAGCTTTAAAAATATGTGGCTTGTATAAGTTTTGGGCTCTTAAAGGAATGAGGGCCCAAGTGAGGTTGTTGGAGATTTTGGTGGGTTACTGAGATCCTGATAGCGAAAGATTTATCCTCGATGGAAAACCATTGAGGATCGAAGTAGAGGACATCTACTTCTTGACTGGTCTATCACATTGAGGAGAAGTTGTAAATATCAAGTCATGTGGAGCAGGGAGTGGGATGAAGATCGAGGAGTATATAGATGCCAACTATGTAGTGGGGACTCCCAAGGTGGGAAGTCAAATCCCTATCCGTGCAATAAATAACCTCTTTCTGAAGATCATCGTTCTTGTATTGACCAGGATTACAGGTTTGGCTTCGTTGCACTAGGCATCGAGGCCGCTTATGTTTTACGCAGTAGAGTGTGCGATAGCCACTGTCTATGAATAATGTACCTCACTGCTGACCAATATGAAAGGTCAATTTATGGAGTGCAAACAAGGGGGTAAGAAAAACTTCAGGTTTGCCTCCATTCTTTGCAGTTTCGTTTTTGAGCGGGTTCCAGGTCCGGGACCTAGAGTGGAGAACCTTCCTAGTGGATTGCACGATCCAGCCATGGCACAGTGGACCAAGGTCATGAGATGACAGGGGGGAGGTACACTACTTCATATTGAAAATTTTGCGACGACCACTTGTGACAAAAGTACTCTTTCGTCGCAACATGCAAGAGAAAAAGTTCGGGTTTTTTAAATCCACCCCGTATTCATCACAATATCGACACATGTATTTTGACCAAATTATTATAGTCAATGTTTGTCACAAGAGTGACGACTATACTTTTTCCATCGCAAGAGCGATGTATTACTGAACCTTAAAATTGACCTTAAATAAATAGGTAAAAAAATAAATATTTTTAGGTCACGTTCGTCGCAATTGTGACGATAATGACCTAAAATTGCACTATAAATATTTGATGATTCAAATATGTTGCGACAATCTTGCTATAACAACGACGGTTCCGAAAGGGTATTTTTGTGCGAAAGGATGTTGCATAATGTTATTAGAGGTGGGGAAAAAAGTAAAGTGGGTGAAAAGGGTGATAGTAGATGTTATTTTCCTTGTAAAAAATGTTGCCTCAGACATCCCGTAAGAATTTTAATAGCAACAACTACAAA
>ML811398.1:0-15618 GCA_009831015.1 Picea engelmannii | reverse complement strand
TAATGATGTAAAAGAGGTCATTCAAAGAATTAAATTTCCCATGGGTTTTGCTTCAAACATAAAAAATATCTTAACGAAGAAAGGTGAATTTGCGCAATTTCCACTGCACCTCTGCCATTGGAAACACCAAAACTGGGAGATGAGTCAACTCAACTCCATCGAATTGTTGATACAGTCAAAGCTCACCTTCGATGAGAATAGGAGGAAATAGTGCAAGACACCCAGGCTTTAACACAAGTACAGGGAGACCTTTTAGAGAAACATAGTACTGCAACATGGAAAAATATTGCTCTCCAAGCAAAGTGGGATGAAGAAAAAGTCCAGCTGTAGAAAGAAAAGGAATAGTTGCTCGTGGAGAAACTTGAAGTAAAGGAAAGGGTCAACAGAGCACTTCTCTCTATGACACTTGTAGAAGTAAAGGCTGAAGAAAGAGTCCCACAGAAGGTGGCACAACTTGAAGAAGTGATTCAACAACTACAACAACACATAGAAGATTTGGAGCTACACCCAGTGCCCGAGACCCCGCAAGACATAAGATACCTAAGGGAATAAACTGCCCACAACATAGTTGACAGAATAAAATCTCTTTCCCTGGAATGCAAGAAGCTGAGTAACCATAATGCCCACACATATGAGAATCTCGTTGAGAATCTAGAATTGCAGGAACTAGAGTCGTAGCTCCAAAAAGAAAAGCAACAGGCAGACACACTATAGGAGTAGTCGAAGGCCCTGTTAGTTGTAGACAGAATGAAGATATCTCAATAGCAACGCACCACCCAACAACAAATCCATATGATCCAAAGAAAAGTTATGGAAGTAACTCAACAACTCCAACCTGTGCAAGATAAGGCATGCTAATTGTTCACAGAGGTTGAAAGTTGAGGAGCAGAGCTAGAACATGTTTTCACTATAGAAGAACAATGCCTAGAAGGGCCAATGAATGATGCAGTGATACAGGATTTCGTCGAGCAAGAGGCCATATAAAATCAGCAAGTCGAAGTAGCTCAAGCCAAACTCGAGGCATTTGAAGAAGAACTGATCAGACCAGAGTGACTCGGGACGAGTCACAGGTGAGTGTTGGGGGCTTGTTGGCCCTTGACCCAGTTTTGGGATATTCTTGGTCATGTTGACCTATTTTGGGACTTCGACAGCCTGTCGAAGGAGAAGTGGAAGACGAAGCAGAGATCATGGGATCTCGGCCCCTTTTTGGGTCCTTTTTCGGTTTTTGGGAATATGTAATGGAATGGGATGTCGTCCCATGGGTTTACCCATGTTTAGGCCTATTTTGTAATATATAAATAGGTTCTTAGGCTAGATAGAAGTAGTGGTGCATCTATGTGATGTGATGGTATGCTAAGTCCAAGTAGAGTCTGTAAGTTCTTTGTGCATGACTGTAAGAGACTTGTAGAGCTAAGTGCAAATCCTTGTAGCATATTGTGGAAGGCTTAGTGTTGTAACACAAGGAAGAAGGATCTAGCAAGTTGTGCAGATATTCTGTCCTATGCAGAGTAAGGGTTTTGAGTCTCGCAATCACCCCTGCCTCTACCTCGGGTGAGACTTCATCTGCTTCACAGGTGTTGCCGAAAGGTATGGTAGTTAGGGATTTGTTGGTGCACTGTTGTAGCGTTGAGCCCTGGGTCTACCACTATGCCAACAAGAACAATGAGTGCCAACCCTTTTTCATGTTGGATGAGTTGCACATGTGTCATTTCCATCCCTTTTTCATGTTGTATGATAACACTCCCTTTGAAGAGGGACCACACCAAGCTTGTCCCTGAAGTACTCAAACTTCATCCTTGACAACATCTTGGTAAAGACGTTCACAACTTGATCCTCTGTAGTCACGAAATTGGAACCTCACTTCTCCCTTCTAAACTATATCCCTAATATAGTAATATCTAATTTTGAGATTCTATGAACTTTCATAGACCACATGGTTCTCTAGTGGCTTCATGCAACCATGGTTGTCACACCAAATGCAAGTCACCTCTAGTCTAAGACCAAATAACCGAAACATAAGTTCTCGAATCCACACTGCTACTGCACATGCTACCAAATACTCATATTTATCCATACTGAGCACCACAAATTAATTTTTCTTGCATCTAGTAGAGCCTCTTACTCCTTACTATAGTACCCAACTCCCTCTAGAACTGACTATTCAACTCCCTCTCAAGCACTAAATATCAACTGAATCTTCAACCTACTGACTTCAAGACTTGTCCTCTACAACAATTCTCGTCATCCTCTTCTTGTAGGCATTACATACAAGTCAAATTCAGTCCAATAGTCTTCAATTTTCAAAGCCACACTGCTTCAAGACTTGATGCACATGCTACCAAATACTAAGCTTCATCCACACTTAGTGCCACACATGTTTGCTTCCTGCATCTGGTGGAGACTTTTTCTCCTTACTGTAGTACCCATCTCCCTCTGGAACTGACTATCTATCTCCCTCTCAAGCATTGAATATCAATTGGATCTTCAACCTGCTGACTTCATCACTTGTCTTCTAGAAAAAGTCTTGTCATCCTCTTCTTATAGGTCTTACCTACAAGTCAAATTCAGTACAATAGTCAACAATTTACGAAGCCACACTACTTCACAACTTGTTGCACATGATGCAACATATTCTTACTCAACCGTACTGAGTGCTACACACAACTACTTCCTGTTGCTCCATGAAACCATACTGAAGCCTACACTGAAGCAATATGTTGAAGTAATCTTCGGATAAGGAATACTACCGACCCAATCTGAATTAGAATATCCATATAACCCGAACTCATGGTGTGTCACATACCTGAGACCATAATTCAATGTACCTTTAAGGTACCTCATCACATGTTTTGATATGACCAAATGGACCTACCTGGGATGATCCATATATTGACTCAGGGTGTTTACAACAAAATATATATCCGGTCTTGTGGTCATCAAGTTCATCAACGAACCCAACATCTGTCTATTTAAAGTAACATCCAAAGTCTCTAAAGTTGTATCCTGCAACAACTTTAGATTTGATACCATAGGTCTAGCCATTTCCTTGAAATCCAACATCCCAAACCTCTTTAGGATTTCTACTGTATACTTCCCTTGATTCAGAAATATCTCGTCCTGTCTTTGCCATACCTCAGGAGCCAAAAAGTAATGCATCATCCCGAGATCTTTCATTTCAAACTCAACAACCAATTTTTATCATACACTCTGAGATGAGATTTTCCACACCTTTTTAGAAATAGGTCATCCATATACATCAATAGTATTATTGGACCATCATCCACAACCTTAAAGTAAAGGTTAGGATCTGCATTGTTCTTTATAAATCCTAATCTCATCAAAAAATTGTCGATCATGCCATACCATGCTTTGGGTGCCTTCTTTAATCCATATAAATCCTTCTTCAATCTACACACTGAGTGTCCCGCAGTTGTCATGTACTCAACAGAGTGTTCTGTGACTAAAAGGACCATTCTTCCTGATCAGGTTACCATCTATGCCACATGAAGAATTTAATTCCTTCCAGATGTTGAAAGATATGCACTTTGAGTCTTATGTCCTTAGAAGACTATGACGGGGCCATTCCCCATTGGTCAAATTACCATGACCAATCCCAAGAGAATGTTATCCTCATGTTGAAACATTAACACTTAAGAATAACTTATGAAATTACATAAAATCTCAACACTCTCTCTTAATGAGGAAGGTGTTCTATAAGACATAAAATCTAACACTGTCTCCATCCACACAAGCTCATGACCATTTACTGTCTGACACAAAAATCTATACATCACAGGAAATCCATAGTGACTTTGCAACATGCATCCAGGGCTGGTGGGTAGATCTCTAATAGCTACAACATGCCATCTTCATACTATCCAGTTTCCCACAGAAAAAATATAAATCCATCACTCCCTCTGAGGCTATATAGTCTTCAAATTCATCTTCTCCCTCTGCATGTGATGACCTCATCTTCTTCTTCAGTACATGGATGTGCACAAATCTATGTCTAAATAGTCTTGATTCATGTTTCTTCCTACGACTTTCATTATGGCTCCTTCTTAGATCTTATACCTGTGACATGCTTGGAACAAGAAACAAGAACAACAAAAAACATCTCCTAGAGGATATCAATTTATCTTGTACACAACTATATATAGTGACCCTCGAAATGATACATCTTCTACAAACACACATTCATCATATACTTGATGTCATATGGCTAACCATGTTGATTTTCTAGTGTTAGATTAGACAAGAACAATTTCCACAAGTGGTAATTACTTCCAATGATATTACTTTAGTAAACTCTAGAACATCACTAAGTAATTCCACGCAAAAAATTTCAACTACTTAGAAACTTCGGTCTCTTCCTTAGATCACTTCCAACATGTGAGAGAGAAAAATATGTGTGTCTTTTTTTAGTAATATTAAATTGATCCAAAAAGACATGTCTCTTTGAAAATTAAATTAAATTTTCTTTCTTTTAAATAGTTGGAGAATACCTCCTGTAACTACCCAAAGATTAATTTGGTTATAATCCATCCACATAGTATTTGACTTTGTTAAATTGTTCCTCCATAATTCATACGTTTCTTTGCATAAATATAGGTAGAAGTAAATGTGCAATACATTCCTCATATTTAGGTAATTAAACATTTTTACTGGAAATTACTACCCGTGAGGGAGTAAGGCCGATACCATGTTGAATTTTCATAAGAGATGATATTGTATATGAATGAATATCTTATTACAATGACATGAGTGTTCTATATATAAAGAACATATGGTGACCATCCATGAAGAGATTCCTCCCTTGGGTAATACATATATTTATACTTTATATTATATTATACATATAATTTATATTATAAATATATTATTACATTAATAATATTATAATTAATAATACTGATTAATAATCAATAATCTTATTATTAATTATCAATCTAATAGAATGCCTTTTTTATGCTTCCCAAACATCAAAATAATCTGTTGGATCCCCCATGAGGTCTCTTGTTGCCTGTAGGGTGGATTGTGCCCACTTGGGCATCTGTGGTGGCTTAACATATGCATGTTCATCATATTCTAAATCATATTCAGAGATAATATCTAAACCATGATCTGATTGATTGGATTCATCATCACTGATGTCTGGTGCAGGAAATGGTACATCGGTATCTACATGTGGCTTCAATGGTGCATGCAAGGGAGTTTATTCAAATTGAAAATTGTGCTCAATGATGAGCCTATTAGTAGAGGGATTAAGTAAAATGTAACATTTCACACCATCTGGATATCCCACGAATATGCATGCGGTACTCTACATATCTAATTCTTTCTTATTTTTAGAGGGTACATGGGCCCATGCACATGATCCAAATATTTGTAGGTGGGTGACTTTCAGCTTGCTATCGCTCCATGCCTCAAAGTTTGTCTAGTCCTTGATAGATCTGTGAGGAAATATGTTCTGAATTTGGTTGGCATAGTTAAGTGCCTCAACCCAAAGCTTGGGTGGTAGAGATATTGGATGCAACATCCAAGTGGCCATCTCCTTGAGGGATATGTTCTTCCTCTCAACTACTTTGTTCTATTGCAGAGTGTAAGGTATTATGTGTTGTAGCTGCATACCTGCCTCTAAAAAAATATGTTGGACATATTGGTTCACATATTCCCCGCATTATGTGTGTGAAGGATTTTGATCTTTCTCCCAATCCAAGTCTCTACATGTTCTTTGAAGTCTTTGAGATGCTAAAATACCTCGGACTTCTGCCTGAGAAAATACACCCAATTGTATCGTGAGAAATCATCAATAAATTTAAGCATGTAACTTGATTGTTTTTTATGTATGGATGAGGAAAGGGTCCCATCAGATCACTATGGATGAGCTCCAAAGGAGAGGAGGATTTCCAGGCCTTCCCTTTCTCAAACTTCTCCTGGGGATGTTTTACAAGAATGCATCCTTGACAAAATCCTTTAGGAAAATGTATCTTGGGAAAGTCGATAACCATTTCCTCAACAATAGAAATCGTGGAGTTATCATGAATATAAAATATGGTTACAGAATCAGGTGTGAATTCCACCCTTTTTGATGTACCATAATCTGTTATCTGATAAATGGAGAGCATATTCACTGAGAGTTTTGATAAATGTAAGACATTATCAAAAATTCCATGTGGGAGTTCTACTCTCACTTGGCCAATGGCCTCAACTAGAGTATCATCTCCCATGAGGATGGGAGGACCTATGCATGAAGAAATAGAATATAAAACATTGTTTGTTGTTGTCATATGGTGGGATGTACCTGAATCTAAGATTCATGCATCAAGATAACATTTAATGGAAATCATTGCATGAGAGTTACCTCATTTGACTTTATCTTTTGGCTTCTTTTTGGAAGATTTGGGAATGTTATCCATGATATTGTTCTTCTAAAGAATTTGCACCATTTGATCAATTCGCTTCTTCATTCATGTAAACTCAATATGATAACCACGCTTGTAATAACCACATTTGGTCTTCCCTTTCTTTTATTTTCCACCTTTGGATCCTGATGAATCATCGAAGGGTTTGGAGTACCCTTCCTCCTTTGGATTTGCATGCACTTTTCCCTTTCCTTTTTTCTTGGAATTTGAATTGGAAGTGGTGTTTCTTTCATGCATAGAAAGTGCATGCGCATTCGGTCCCTTGATTATCCCCATTTTGATGAGATTATCTTTTTCATGCATGAGGGATTCAATAAAATGATCCAGTGTTAGAATTTTCTAGGTCACTCCTAAAGTGAATATGTTTGTATGAAATGATGAGACGAAAAAAATGTAATCCAGACTAAGTTTTGCTAAGATAGAAAGGATCAACTGGATGTGTTGAGTGGATTTGTCTATTCCACATCTGTTTAGATGAATGAGGAGGGACTTGAACTTTGTAAATAAGTCATGGATGTTGTCAAAATTCCTCAGATATAAGTAATTTATCTTGAACTCAAGCATGTGGCCTCTCATTTTGTCTTGTTTTCCAAAGAGATCCTCCAAATTTTTCCAAATCTCATCTGGTGTGGTACAAGCTTCAATGTGAAGTAGAAGCTTGAGGGACACAAACACTCAAAGGAGGCCATAAGCCTCATCCATGCAATTGAGCTACCTATTCTTCTCAATAACATAGGTTGGCTCAACCTATGTAGCTGTGGTAATATGGTACAATCCTATGCATCTGAGTTGATGGATAATTTTTAGGTTCCACTCAAAGTATTTATGAGGCATCAAAAGTATTGTCAAGGAATAATACATCTTTTCTGACCCATCTTCCTTATGGACTTGCAAATAAGACACCTATGCACCTTTCTCCTAGAAACTTGTGGGCTCTGATACCATGTATAATTTTGGTGAAACCTACACAAATAATCTAGCTAACAACAATTCATACAAAGCTTACAAATTGAGAGAAGCAGAGAAGAGATGAGAGAAAATAATCAAGAATTGTATTCACTGTATGAGTAAAATAGTAAAATAAAAATGACATAATCTACATGGCTAAGTGAAGTCACCATAGTAGTGATCTAGAGAGATCTATACACTCACTAACAAAAACTGAATTAATCATCCACCTAGTCCTAGTTAACTGATCCATGCGATCATCGGTTAAGTGAGTCACAAGTGTGGAAGTGAGAGAAACACATGCAACTATTGGTGATAAAACCAAGGTTTTCATGCATGATTAACTTCCACTAGTATACTTTAGTGTAACTAAGTATAACTGACTCTAAACTAAAGAGGATTTCTCTATTTTGTAGGGGAATATTCTCTGGAAAGAATATTCTCATCTAAGGAAGCATTCTCAACATTGGACTATCAACCTTAGAAAAATAATTAACCAGGTGAGTGTGTAATATCTCCAACATTCTTTACTTGTACATGGAGTGTTTGGTATCCATTGAAATTGTACCACACACTGCATTGGATCCTAAACCCTGTTGTTGTCAGTTTATTTTTTTATTTTTTTTTGCGGTACATGGTGCGCATTATATAGTAATATCTCACCGATGTGTATATTTCTGTCAATAGCACTGCTGGGATTAAATATAAATACCATTTACTTTAATATCTTAAGTGTATGTGTTTGGGGGTGTGAAATAATTAGTAATGAGAATTGGTGTGTATACATATGTTAAATGCACTCAGGCATATTATTTTATTATAGGCACCAAAAAATTATTTTATAAAAAATATTTCATAATTTCTATATCTGATGATTCCTATTTTTTTTTATAGAAGATGGTCGATATAAGTCCAAGGAAAATAACTTATTGCAAAAATCATGATGGTAGTTCATCCCAACAAGATAACAAGGCAATTTCTTTAAGTTTTATTAAATATTTAATATATTTTAATTATTTGTACATTTAAATTAATGTTTGTATTGGTTGATGTGTGTCATGTAGAGAAAATACTTGAAGAAACTTGATAAGATTGTTCGCAATATGAATAAAAAATAATGTAAAACAATTATAAAAATGTTTCAAAGAGAGGAATTAGGTGGATCAAAAGGTAACCAACATGAAGTTTTTCTTTGAATTTTTACTAAAAATGGTTTTCTTAAAATAAATTGCTAACAAGTTTTAAACACTCAATTTCACATTTTTTTCATGTTATCCATGAACTGATAGTGAGGGAACACAATTTCATCCTAAGAAGAAAAAAATTATGAAGGATGTAAATGATGATGACTTGGTCCTCAATTCATTTGGAGTGGTGCTATAATTTAATGAGAGGGGAAAATTGTTTTACCAGAACTTTGAGGTATATAGTGGAAAGAACGTATAGACATAATTTCCACTTACAATACAAAAATCAATCCAATGACTTCAAGAGTTAGGTTATACATAAACAACGTGAAGAATTTCAGGAGCAATGGTCAATGAAACTAGTGAGACTTACATTAGAAAAGAATTGCAAAAACAAAAAGTAACCATTTAAAAAGTATTATTACTAAACATATTTTTATATAATATGTTCCAAAATTACCAAATCAATTTTTGTTTTCTACATTTAATTTATGATGATTTAAAAAGTTTTTTTTTGTGATTTTTCATTTTTCAGGAACATTATGAAAACTTCAAGGGATGAATGAGGGGAAAACCAATACATGTCAATAGGGATGTCCAAAAAAGTGTACAAGGAGATGGTAAAAGAAATGAACATAATTTCATCATAGGAGGAGGAGCCCAACAAAAATGTGCCTCAGAGGTATGCTATCATTCATTTGTTCTTTTATGTACATAGAATTTAGTTATTGTATGAAATACTATTTTTCAATTGTTTTGTTGTAGAAAAGAAACAAATGGAACCCATTCAACACATAAGACAAGACAACAAGGAAGAAAAGGGTTGATCACAAATTTTGTTAGTACTTACATTTTCGACCTTACTTAATATTTCATATATTTGTTGTGTTATTTATATTTAAATAATTAATTTACACTTGTTAATGGATGTCTTCTAATAGGTGATAACATACAAAGAAGAGCCAATTGAAGAATTGATCAACATTGGGTTAAGTGAGGGTTGTGAGCATATGCTGAAATATTAAGGTTTAATTGAATAGTTTGTAAGTACCTCTTTGTTTAAATTCACTTTTTTTATAGTTAATGGAACAATAAGAAACCTTTATATTAATTATATTGACTATGCCTTGTCATGGTGTATTAAACATGCAGGAAACAAAGTATGGAGTGCAACCAACATAAGTGATTTTGAGACATGGAATGTGAAATGGCTACGAAAGCATGTGTATTTTTTTATGAATCATGCATTTCTATGGTACACCTTTTGATTTACAGAATCATGTATATTCTACTATATAAATCTATATTTACTTATTACACTTTATTTTTGTGTTTTTAGATGGAACATGAGAAGGTATCTATATTTATTTGTTTTTAGATATATTTTGGAGGTGTGACACCCTTCAAAGTACAAGTAAATTTTGATATCCCCTTATTTGAAGTCCAAATAGATGCAAATCTTTAGAAAAATGGTTGAATCTACTAGAAATTTATTAGTTCGTCCAATTTTGTTTTTCGAGAGAAGATATCACCTTTGAGCTCCTTAAATCCCTTCCCCATGTCAGATCTTGGTGGGAAGGTTACTAGGATAGGTACACTATGGATGAATCTACTCCATTCGGGAGAGAATCCACTTGGGCGAACTTTGTAGATTCCTTAAAGGAGGATTTCTAACCTATCAAAAACTATGATGACCAATACATGAGATGGATGATTTTGAGTTAGAAAAGAGACCAGATGGTGCCATAGTACACTAACATATTTCATACCTTGCGCTCAAAGCTAGGTATCAAAGACTTCGAGTGGTATATGGTTTTGAAGTACCAAAGTGGTATGCATAGGTAAATTCAAACACAAATGGATTTATTAGAAATCTCATTGTTGGGAGCTTCTTATCGATATGTAGTCAAAATTGAGAAGAAATTCAAGCAGTGGAGTAAGAGGGAATTTGTGTTTGCAAATACACCACAAAAAAATCATGGAAAATGAAACTCTAGCTCACATAATGAAGGAAGAACCTAACTAACAAGGTTGATGGGAAGTCTATGAAAGACATTGGAAAGTGGTGTGAGTTCCACAAATGTTTAAGGAAAACCACAAACCTTTGTCTAGAAGAAGTTGTTAATATTATACTAAGTGGTGGTGTAAGGAAAAACAAAAACCAATATGGTGTTTTTGGATGACCATAAACCAAATCATGCTTGATCGTCACTATTCAATTGATAGGAATTTGAAACTTGAAGCTTGACTATCAATCAATGATGTTATCCCCCCTGCCAGGTATAAGGTGAGAAGATGAAAATCATGTCAATACTTGAGAATGAATTCTACAGTATGAATGAGATATCTTCTTGATTGTTGATGACCATAGCCAAGAATTCCTACACCCATAATGGTTCTTTAATCTTGCATATTTCCTATGGTTGGAACATGTGTCTGAAGGATGATTATTCTTTCCGCAATGATCACAAGGATGCAAATAAAAACATTGATCATACATGTGGCCAATTCGATGTCAATGTTGGCATTTCAGAATATGCTCTTGAACATGAGCATGTGAATATGAACCTTTTTGAAGTAATCCACCACTCTAGAACTGGATCGGGCTGGTATAATTAGGAATATGAAAGGTGACTTCATTTTTGTATTCGATACCAGTTTTGTGCTTATTATTCTTGAATTCTTCCCAAGTTTGGATGGTTGGCTTGGAAATAAAGGGTTGAAATTCGTAAGTACTTTAATTTGAAGCTATATATGATCCAGGTGGATATTGGTGGCCACCCACCTATTCCAACTCCCTCCTCATGTCCATTTTTTATTCAAGATGTCTTTTTGTACTACTTTATAATTGTGAGTTCTACACTTATGGGGTTGTCTGAAGCCTCACACATTCTCTAGGTGGATATGTGTGGCCTATCACCTAATCCAACTGGCTTATTTTGTATTTTTTCATGTCATCGCATCTTGTTGTACTTCCAAGGTTGTTTTGGGGCCCTAAACATTGTTTTTTTGACTTGCCGCAGTCAGATTGTAGATCGAGTCAGAGTTTGACGATGAAATGTGTACTTATCTAAAAGGCCTTTCCAACGGGCTATCATGCGCCTAAAATAGAGGTCGTATAAAAAATTTACGACCCTAGGAAGTTGGCGTACCAAATTACACCAACTTATGCATAGGGCCCACATGAATTTTGGTGTTTCACCTTCTAGGGTTAGGTTTTTGGATGTATAGGGTTTTGACATTCATGAGTAATAAGAAACGGGCCTTTGGAGCCTCATTGTAATCCATTATTCTCAGAGGGATGCACGTAGAAGCCACATCTCTTTTCAGAGATAGCTACCACCATTCAAGAAAGTTTCAGTTCTACAGTTTTACAGTTTCATCTTATTTCATTATTTAATAGAATATATTGTTCATTGGATATTTGTGTTATTCTTCCTATCTTTGTGTTTATTGTATTCAGTTTGTTCTTCTCCTAAATCTATATCAATGGTATCATAGCAATATGCTCTTCATTTATTTTTCTTCGTGCATGTCCCCGACAAGGTCTGGGTACAAGAAGTTGGGACTCGAACCAATCGATCCATTACCATATCATCCACGCTGAGCCTGACAATAACCCATGGGAGAAGAAAATAAATATGATGGAGCAGGAGATCCTATTAAAATGTTGCTCGAGGAAGCCCTCGTGCGATGAAGGAATGAAATGATGGACAACTTTACACAAATCCTTTGGCGGTTTCCCATGGGAGAAGCATATTCATCAAGCGACCATTCAACCCCCTTCAAGGTACAGGTAAATTTTGATATTCAATTATTTGAAGGATTTATAGATGTAGATGTTGTAGATAAATGGTTGAATCTTCTCGAAGGATATTTTTCGGTCTACAATTTTTCCGATAGGGAAAATATCACTTTTTCACTCCTCAAGGTCATTCCCCATGTTAAATACTGGTGGGATACTTACTCTAAGAAAAGGGTCGTGGAGGAATATGCAATTTTTGTGGTGGCCCCTACATGGGATTCCTTTTGGGACGCAATTAAAGAACAATACTACCCTGTTGGAAACTACGAGGACCAGTACATCAGATGGACCACCCTACGTCAAGAAAGGGACCAGACAGTACTAGACTTCACCAATATTTTCCATAGCCTACACACCAAATTGGGTATCAAATATTGTGAGCATCATCTGGTGCTCAAATACTGTAGATTTTTGCATAGATACGTTCAAACATAAATGGAGTTCATGGACATCTCCTCATTGGACATGAATTATAGATACGATTTCAAGATCGAGAAGAAATTTAAGCAGAAACGACGAGAGTTTGGATCTGCAAACTCCTCATAGACGAAGTAGGGAAAATGCAACCTTAACCCACACAACAAGGGACCAAGTCATGATGGTCACCCTTAGGATAATCCATCCAAGTCGAAACAAAAGAAGGGTAATAAGAAGACGAACAAGGACACGGGAAGATGGTGTGAGTACCATAAAATTCCTTGGCACAACATTGATGAATGTCGCTCCAAGAAGTCCCTCATGGCCAAGCTGAAGGCTTCTGAGTCAAAGGACAATTTTGATTCCAAGTCAAATCCTGAAGGAGGGAAGCGAATTATCGATGTTGAACCCAATGCCATGGTCGCTACCACCAAATTCCATCCAAGATAACTAGAAGAACCAAAAGAAGGGGAAAGCCTCTTTCACTCGCAGATGTGGGTCAAGGGGGCTCCGATTCATTTTATTGTCGACAATGATAGTCAGAAGAACCTGATTTTAGTAGAGGTATTCAAGCTGTTGAACCTGGAAAAAACACCACACTCACAACCCTACACCATCGATTGGCTTCATCAAGGAAGAGATATCCATGTCAGCCAATAGTGTCATCTTCGCTACGACATCAAGACTTTCAAAGATGAGGTATTGTGTGATAATTCTCCACTTGAATTTTGTGATGTTCTTTTAGGACAACCATATTTGTGGAAGCATCATGCTGTGTATGAGTCTAGACTATGAAGTGTTATTATTACTTTGAGTAGACAATTGTACAACGTCCCAGATGTGGCACTGCCTTATGCTATTTCTTTAATCTCTGCTAAGAAATGCAATAAGGTCATTTCACAAACAAGGAATTTCATCTTCTTTGTGATCTGTGCTCATAGTAATCAAAAGGTCACTGCTACATCTGTGGCCTCTACACAATGCCTCTCTTTGCAACATAAGCAAGTGGACATGATCATTGAAGAATATAAAGACATATTTGCATCACCTACAAGGATACCAACACACTGCCAAGTCAAACATCCAATTGATCTGACTCCCGATGCACCTCTACCTAATGGACCCGTCCGATATGACTCCATGATGACATCCCCATCCGGTATGACTCCTACGATGTACAACCGATAAAATCACCCTTAATTTTTTTGTGTGTGAGTGTGTGTAGGAAGGTAATAATGACATTATACTCAACATCACAACACAACAACAAACACAACGCATGAAACTCATGCAACAACAACATAATGACCTAACATAAAAGAACATCAAGAACCTAGAAGCAATGTACGACATTCAACCACTGAAGAATAAGAATGACTACCCGCCCGTCCTACCCTGCAATGGTTAGGACCTCCAGGACACATAAGCAACACTCAAGCCTAGGTTTCCATCGATTTTGACCCTTTAAGGTCTCAAGGCTGGAGACTATTCCGAGGAACAATGAGGTGTCTACATCTCGCTCGACACAAGCAAACCAAGCCTACTAAGCTAAGGACAATTTTCCTAACAACCCAAAGCACCCAAAATTAAATTACACAAGTAACTAGAACCCTTACAGTGAGCAAAACCAATCACATTCAACATTTACAAAACCAAGTACAAACATTAATTAATAATAAATAACAACACTCTCAACGGGAAGCGCAAGCTAAAAAAGACTTTGTCAACAACCCAACCATTAATCAAGACTAAATGGTCAATATCTATGATTTAAATTGGCGTTAATTATAGATCAATTAACTAGTCTAAATTCCATTAGTCAACAAGTTACCAACCAAACTTAACATGAATTGCAACTCAAATTTAGCGAGTCTGAGTTACCAATTAGGCGATATCTATAAATCCAACTAACATCAATTACATATTTAAATTAGCAAGTCTAAATTTGCAATCTAGTCTTTACTCACCATACTAATTTTAATATTATTACAACCTAAATGGACAATTCTATAGTAATCTGAATCCCCATCCAACTAGCCATAAACTTGAATAACAACATTAACATTCTAAAGTGGAATGCTACCTTTAGCACGTATGAATAGTTAAACCTCAACATTAGTTTAGCTATAATGACCGAACTAACCACACTGGTTGTTTATTATCATTGAGGGGGGAAACTGCCAGCTAATAACATTGATGTGGCAAATCAACAAGGTAATTACATATCTGCTACATAACTATTTATTACAGCATTTAACAAGGCAATTAACAAAATTATTAACATCACAATTAATTTAGCAATAACAGGGTAGTTTGCATGACTATTTTCATAACAAGTAATATAGCACTAACACGGCGATTATCATGCTAGTTAACATAGCAGTTAAAATAATAGTAGCAAGGCAATTTATATGACGGTTAACATAACGATTGATAGCGCAATAACAAGGCAATTTACGTAACTATTAACCATTTAACTCGTTGCACAATTTAATCAATAAGACAGAATTGACTGACCATTGACTCAGGGTAGTAATTAACATGGAAATTATTGGACCAAAGACATCACTGTAGAAATTATCCTGGCAATTAATAAGGCAATAATATAGCATTTAATATTTCAATTAACGTGATAATCAACATGGCTAGTAACATTGCTGTGGTAATTAAAGCTTGGCAGTGAGAACGTTGGGTATGTGTTCAATGTGAAGGAGGATAAAAGGGACAAAACAAAACTGCAGAAGGGCCAACTCATGGTCAGTCAAAAGCAACTCAATCAAAGATTAAGGCAAGTCGTAGTCATTTAACAACAAACTCAGTGGTTTACATAGTAAAA
>ML811397.1:197511-217909 GCA_009831015.1 Picea engelmannii | reverse complement strand
TGTTTCATAAATTTTGCATCATGTTTGGCATTCTACATGTTTTTTTTTGAATATATATATATTTTTATATATATATATAAAAACGCTCCGGAGACGCTTCGCTCCCGACCATTTTTTGAAAAATGCGCTCCCGCGCTCCCGCTCCCGCGCTCCCGCTTCCCGCTCCCGCTCCCGCGCTCCCGCTTCCCGCTCCCGCTCCCGCTTCGCTCCCACGCTCTGGCAACACTGGCCATGACAAAAGAGTATCAGTCCATCATGAATAGTGATGTGTGGGATATTGTTCCGAGACCAGAAGGGAAGTCTGTAGTGACTTCAAAGTGGATCTATAAGATCAAACATGCAGTTGATGGAAGTGTCGAGAAATACAAAGCAACATTTGTGGCTAGAGGATTCTCTCAGGTGGAGGGAATAGATTATGAGGAGACATTTGCTCCTGTAGCCCGATACACTTCCATCCGTACGATTACTTCCCTAGATGCATTCATGAGTTGGAGACTACATCAGATGGATGTAAAGACAACCTTTCTCAATGGTGAGATTGAGGAAGAAGTTTTCATCGAGCAGCCAGATGAATTCGAGATGAAGGATCTGGGTATGATGCACTACTTCTTGGGACTAGAAGTATGGTAGAAGGATGATGAGATTTTCCTGAGCCAAGGAAAATATACAGTGGAGATTGAAGAAATTTGGTATGACAGACTGCAAGTCCATGCCTACATCGATGGTGATGGATCTGAAGAAAATGACCGAGGCTTCTACTGATTCAAGAAAGATTGATCCACATCTATACCGATAACTGATTGGATCATTGATGTATTTGGCTAACACCAGACATGATATATGCTATGCAGTGAATGTACTCAGTCAGTTTATGATTTAGCTGAGACAGACTCACTGGATAGCAGCGAAGCATGTATTGAGATATCTACGAGACACAGTTGGATATGGCCTGAGATATGCCTCCGATGTAGACATGAGATTGCAAGGATATGTCGATGTAGACTGGGCAGGGAGCGCAGTGGACCGAAAGAGCACATCTAGTTGTTGTTTTACTTTGGGATCTGCCATGGTTGTCTGGTGTAGTAGGAAACAGAGCTTTGTGGCTTTGAGTACCGCAGAAGCAGAGTACATAACGTTATGTGTGGAAGTCCGCGAAGCAGTGTGGCTTCACAAACTCCTTGCATATTTATTTAGTCATGAGATGGATTCCACTGTTATCCATTGCGATAACAAGAGTTGTGTGAAGCTCTTAGAGAATCCCGTGTTTCACGATAAATCAAAACACATTGAAATCAAATACCGTTATATCAGAGATATGGTGCAGAGGAAAGGAGTACACGTGCAGTACCTTTCTACACATGAGCAGGTTGCAGATGTCTTCACCAAACCATTTGCCAGGATGAAGTTTGAGTACTTCCGTGAGAGACTTGGCCTGGTGGAGAATGCTTCCCTAGCTGAGAGGGAGTGTTGTTGATTGCAGCTTCATGAGACATCCTCTAGATCGTTCTCCTCTGGACTGAGTTGAGACATCTGTGAGAGAGAGCCCAAGTGTTGGGTGTGCGTCAGACTCTGCACTGAGTTGTGATGACGTGTGGTCTCTTGCTTTGTACTCCTCTAGACTGAGTTGAGTCAGCTTGAGATGGTTTCCTACCTTGTACTCCTGTGGACTCAGTTGAGTCGGCTTGAGATGGTACTCCTGTGGACTCAGTGGAGTGATTTGTTGAGTAGGACGTCCCTGTGGCTGAGCACAGGTGGACGTGTTCCTAGTGGCTGAGCACTATTGGACGTGTGAGATCCTTGCTATATTGTCTGAGAGTAAGATTTGCTTGTAACCCTAATTTGTAATGTAAAAGGTACAAGTCGACCCTACCATATGTGAAAGATAATTAATATTTGTGTAATGATTAATTATATTATTGAGTTGTTGAGGTCGGCCCTATTGTGCCAATAGACACCTTTTGCTGTGTCAGTTGTTGTATAAATAAAGGTGAATCCCCATTGAGGATTACACACTCTGACTTGTCATTTCGGAATTTCAGCAAGTGCATGTACGGCTGAAGTGCAGACCTCTCTTGGGCGCTAGGTTCTAGGTTTTGGTAAGCACCCTCTTGTGTGCTAGGTTTATGGTGTGGAGGATCTTCTCTTGAGAATATAGCAAATGATTGCTGGGTTTTTCCCTTGTTTGATAAGGGTTTTCCGTGGATACTTCTTGTGTTCTTGTGCATGGTTATTCTTCTTGTGATCTTGGTTATTGCAGCACTTGTGTATGGTATTGCTGCATTGTTTATGGTTCAAGTACATGCTAAATGAAATAAACTACATGTGCATGAGCTAAGCATAGAGAAAATTCAACAATCCTTATGATCAGAATTCATTCTTTCTACTGTTATTTCTCAACATATTATCAATCTCAAATTAGAAGAAAAGGCAATATGCTTAACCTCATTTCAAGTTGTGACGTGTGTATTCCTTCTGATAAAAAATCATTCTTTCTACTGTTATTTCTCAAAATATTATTAATCTCAAATTAGAAGAATAGGCAATATGTTTAACGTCATTTCCTCTTGTGCAGTATGTTTTCAAGTACTTCTTTCTCAGTGTTTCCTTTATACACACGTGCCTGATCATCTTTCTGGTTATTCTGTTGTCTTTTCCTTTATCTTTTCATTTATTCTGCTGCATTTTCCTTTCGTTCCATAAAGTATGCTGGCAATAATGCACGTCTTCACATAATTCTATAGATTTTCAAAGCTTATGATTGTGTCTCTTGGTGCAGATTTTGGCACTGGGATCAGTTCTCATTTTCTAAAAAGGGCAGTGCTGCACATTTATTGTGGAAACTAGTGGCATCTATATTTGTTGGCATGTCTTTATCCATATTAGTGGCGTGCTTTGCCAAGACCATAAGGGGTTCGAGATTTATTCAGCTTGGTGGCCCAGACTATAGGAAAGCTGACGCTGCATCCTCTGAATCAAGGGTGCAATTTTTTTGCATTTGTATTGCATCATTGTTTGTTGTTATCTGGATAGGTGGTCAGCGTGAAGAGTTTTCACGTATTTACCAACTTTTTTTCAGAGGTTATTTAGAAGTTCCCGTTCTGAAAAGTGATGGGACAATTTGGAAAAAGGCCATAAGTCTAGATGAAGCAAAAGGTTGAGATTAGCTTTTCACTGTGCAGCACTTGACAAAGATTTTCCAGCTGAGTCTGCTACTGAGTTAATGATTTGCCTTGTGTAAATAGTTTTCTGTAATATTTGTTTGCATTCATTGTATCTGGCGGTGCTCACTGTGTTGATACTTATTATTGAATGAGCACAATGTACAACTAAGGATTTTAAAAATTACGAGGTTATGTGCAATGCGGTTGCATAGCCAAAATCTTGGTTTGAATTTCTGTCAGCAAGAGTCAATTATCTTGCACCAAGAGAAGTGAGGATGAGGTGCTTTATAGCCTTGATTGGAGTTAGTGGATCCATCGACTTTGTGCATATAATGGTGCATTGGATCCAGAAGATGGATTGAGTGTATTGGATATAGATACTAGCACAAACCCATCTAAACACATGTTTGATATGCACTGCAAAGTTGCATATGGTAAGTTCACACTAATGACCAATGTATTAAATATTGGAGTTCAAGATATGCAACCTATCAAATCTGGATTTAGACGAGTCTGTGTTAGTAATTAGATTATTTGCAATTATTCATTTGTTCATAACTACAATGAATTTAACTTTGTGACATATATGCTATAAAATAACTATAAAATAATTAGAGCTCATTTACTAAGTAAGATTTTGTTGAGTGTGAGATAATTGGATATAGATATATGAAATAGGTAAAATGTTTGCATTTAGGTGCATATCAAATCTGGATTATTCATTTGTTCAGAACTACAATGAATCTTACTTTGTGACATGTATGCTATAAAATAATTAGAGCTCATTTACTAAGTAGATTTTGTTGGGTGTGAGATACTTGGTTATAGATATATGAAATAGGTAAAATGTTTACATTTAGGTGCTTATCAAACCCGATTTAGATAGGTCGGTGCTAGTGATTAGGTTGTTGGGTGTGAGATGCTATATATGTATGAAATAAGTAGCATGTTTGCATTTAGTTATCATTTAAAATATAAGGAACATGGAAATGGGTTCTCCCTTCACCATACTATTCATGTGTTCAACATACTATTCATGTGCTGGTGCACATGGTACATTATTGAAGAGAAATGTCATCATTGCAAATATAAGCAACAGGGAAATGGGTTTTACCTTCACCATACTATTCATGTGCTTGACACATAAGAAATAAGGAATTCCAATTGTATATCTCATTGGGATGTTCCATATATGTCATGGGTTGATTCTTTTTGTTTCCGTATCATACTCCCATATTAGTGACAATGATTACTTTTATGACATTGTAAGAGTCTAAAACAAAACATGGTATTGGAAAAAGAATAAGCAATTCATATTCTTCCTTATGATAATCTTGTTAAAAAAAGAAAACTGATTATGCAACGATGACACACAGAGAAGAAATATATACACTAAACTTTGCAACATTAGTTTTATTACACATAATCAACATACATTTAGAAATATGGGATAGTCTTTTGGGCAATGATTGAGTGCTTTGAGCTTCATGCAAGAGGTCTTAGGGTCGATCCTTGAGGATCATTTCCTTTGTTTCATGCCTCACTCGATGTCGTTAGTGGGTTAGGCATCATAATCAATGTCAATGGGTTAACACTATGTATCATCCACGAACTACAGGGAAGTGCTTGGGGGTTTCCCTGTGAGATTTTCCTTGGAAGAAAGTATAAATATGCACAATAAATTTATTTACAAATAAAACTAAATAAATGGGCTAGTGGTTGGATGTTTAACTATACTACTTTTAACACCCCCTCTACAACTAATATTCAACTAGTTAGGGTTATGTGCAATGAATCTCCTTCACAACAAAACACTTTAACTAAGTATTAAACTACTTATTCATCTAATCAACAATGAAGACACATCACTACCAATACCATTGCCTTTTGTGCACCTCTTTCTCCTATAACTTGCATATATGCTCCACACTTAGTCACAATTGCAAAATTCACCTAAGCAAAACCTTCAGGCACCACAAATGTCCTAGTACATTGGATGTATGTCATAGTTACATTTCCACATGCATTGTTGTTTCCTTTCACATCTTAATTCTTTGCTTTTCTTCAAGGTTTGCGTTTATCTTAGATCTAGCATTATTGTTCATTATCAAGAAGAAACAAGATTATATAATGTTGCTTTACTTTAAAGCTAATCCAAATATTTTGCACAATTATGATTTTCATGCACAACAACCTCTTCTTCAATCATGCATTGCAAAGATTTTGATAAACCAAACTATTGGGAGAGTGATACTCCTTTAGGAGCATAAATGCAACCAACAAAGAAAATGACCATTCCATTTGTTCTGGATAATCAATGAATCTCATGGTAACAAAAAATTGAACTCATCGAGCTTCAACATAGCGACAAATTCTTCCTTTCCAAATACATTCAATTTAAGTTGCATACACTAGTAGAAAATCAAATCCTAATATCAACACTATTGTTGTTTTCAGATTTTTGTGGTGAGAGATTTCAAGGATATTTTCCGGATATTCCATAGTTTGT
Organism: Picea engelmannii; assembly: GCA_009831015.1. Taxonomy (NCBI): domain Eukaryota; kingdom Viridiplantae; phylum Streptophyta; class Pinopsida; order Pinales; family Pinaceae; genus Picea; species Picea engelmannii. Next base: position 212,239 of record ML811397.1, on the reverse strand, counting down.
GCCATTTTGTCATCGACGTTTTGAATCCAAATCAAGATTCATCATCATGACTAATGATCAAATATGAGAGCTTGCTGATCTACTCAATTAATACTTATGATGCAGGACAATTTTCAGAAATCAAACATGTTGGCTATCATAAACCCTAATTTAAGACCTAAACAAAAACTAAAAAACAAACCATAATAATTAATAATCATAAGTATGGATATCATAACTAAATATTAAAGATAATAATGTATATTTAATGAATACTAAGTATTATAAATATGGTTAATATGTTTTGATAATAGTGTATATATATAAATTTAGGGTTTATATGATTAGGAAACAAAATACCTAAGTATTAATATATATATTAACAAGGTTTTACTTATAAATATGGTTAATAAGTTTTGATAATAGTGTATATATAGAAATTTAGGGTTTATATGATTAGGAAACAAAAAACCTAAGTATTAATATATATAGTAACACAGTTTTACTTATAAATATGGTTAATAAGTTTTGATAATAATGTATATATATATATAGGGTTTATATGATTAGGAAACAAAAAAACCTAAGTATTAATATATATAGTAACAAGTTTTATATGATTAGGGTTTTAATATGACTATGATACATAATAATATTAATATATGTAGTAGGAGGATTTTCATGTGCATAGGGTTTATAAGATTAGGATATATAGAACCTAATTATTAATATACAATAACAAGGTTTTATGAGAATAGGGTTTTAATAAGATTAAGATTCATAATACTTGATAGTTGTAATAAAGACTAAGTTAGTTAGATTCTTAAACCTATGAACTAATTCATAAAGAAAACATAAACAAGCAAAGAAAAGAAAAAGGTAGGTGTCATACCTAATTGTTCAAACTTGATCTATGGGGGTCCCTTAGTTGGTTGATCAAGGTGTGCCAAAAGCTATTCACCTCCAGGCCACCATCTCTGTTTATATTTTGGGGTGCTTGATTATTTCTAGGGCTTCTCTGAAGCGTCTTTTGTAGTAGTGGTCTTCTTTTGCTAGTATCTTGGTGTCCTCAAGGAATACATGATGTTTGGTTTTAAGAGAGTGTTCTGCCAAGGCATAAATGTGAGTACGCTCATTTCTAATGTCTGCTTCATGTTCCTTAATCCTTACATGGAACGATCGTCCAATTTCACCAATGTAACATTTCCCACAAGAACAAGAGACCTTGTAGATGCCTTTTCCTTGTCGATTGTCTATAGGGTCCTTTATAGACTTCATTATTTGTCTGATAGTAATTAGGGGTTTGAAAGATGTCATAATTTCTTTTCTTTTTAAGACCCTTGCAATCTTGTCTTTGACACCATGAATGTAGGGAAGGAAAGCCTTTATGTTGGAGGTTGGATTACTCTGGGTTTGAGTCCTTCTATCTTGCTTATCTATTTCCTTTTTGATGTCTCTATCTCTATATCCAATGTTCTTGAAGACCTTAATTAAGTGGTGTATTTCCTCTTTAAGATGTTCCTTGTCGAAAATTCTTGTTGCCCTTATGGCCATGGTATTGAGAACCCCCATCTTTTGAGACGGATGGTGGTGGGATTCAACATGAAGGTAGCTGTCTGTGTGAGTTTTCGTCTTGAAGACCTTGTGTCAGCAAGAAAATTCACACAGACAAAACACACAGACAACTACCTTCATGCCGAATCCCACCACCATCCCTCTTAAAAGGTGGGGGTTCTCAATACCATGGCCATAAGGGAAACAATAATTTTCGACAAGGAACATCTTAAAGATGAAATAGACCACTTAACTAAGGTCTCAAGAACATTGGATATAGAGGTAGAGACATCAAAAAGGAAATAGATAAGAAGGGTAGAAGGACTCGAACCCAGAGTGATCAAACCTCCAACATAAAAGCTTTTCTTCCCTACATTTGTGGTGTCACAGACAAGATTGCAAAGGTCTTAAAAAGAAAATAAATTATGACCTCTTTCAAACCCCTAACTACTATCAGACAAAGAATGAAGTCTGTAAAGGACCCTATAAACCATCTACAAGGTCTCTTGTCCAGGTAAGGATTAAGGAACATGAAGCAAACATTAGAAATGAGCGTACTTTCACTTCTGCCTTGGTAGAACACTCCCTTAAAACCAAACATCATGTATGCCTTGAGGATACCAAGATAAAGCAAAAGAAGACCACTACTACAAAAGATGCTTAAGAGAAGCCCTAGAAATAATCAAGCACCCCAATGATATGAACAGAGACGGTGGCTTGGAGGTAAGTAACTTTTGGCATCCATTGATCAACCAAGGGACCCTGATAGATCAAGTTTGAACAATCAGGTATGCCACCTAGAATTTTCTTTTCTTTGTCTATTTTTGTTTTCTTTATGAATTAGTTCATAGGTTTAAGGGTCTAACTAACTTAGTCTTTATTACTACTATCAAATATTATGAATCTTAATCTTATTAAAACTCTATTCTTATAAAACCTTGTTACTATATATATTAATACTTATGTTCTATATATCCTAATCTTATAAAACCTAAGCACATGAAAATCCTCCTACTACATATATTAATACTATTATGTACCCTAATCATATAAAACCTTGTTACTATGTATATTAATACTTAGGTTTTTTTGTTTCCTAATCATATAAACCTGAAATTTATATATATACACTGTTATCAAAACTTATTAACCATACTTATGTTTATTAATTATTATCCATACTTATGATTATTAATTATTATGATATCTATACTTATGATTATTAATTATTATGGTTTGTTTTTTAGTTTTTGTTTAGGTCTTAAATTAGCGTTTATGATCGCTGACATGTTTGATTTATGAAAATTGTCCTGCATCATAAGTATTAATTGAGTAGATCAACAAGCTCTCATATTTGACGATTAGTCCTGATGATGATCCTGATTTGGATTCGAAACGTCGATGACAAAATGGCACAAACTGTGGAATATACAGAAAATGTCCTTGAAATCTACACTATTCTTAACTCTCTAATCTACAAGGATTAAGTTTGCAAAAATATCATAAACATGATCCCCTATCATGAGAAATAGGTCTATATAGTGCCTGATGCCATTGTGAAGAATATGGAAAATTATTGTACATTCACAACATAGTAAGATAATGAATACACACACAATAAACTTTGCAACATTGCGTATATTACACACACACACACACACACACACACACACACACACACTATATATATATATATATATATATAATAGAATATGAACCACCACATTAGTTGCACATAAAAAATAATAGAATATGAACCACCACATTAGTTGCACATAAAAAATAAGTTTTTAGCGTGTTGATGTCTAGTTGCACTATTTTTAACAAATCTTTGAAGCTTTGATATGAAAACTAAATAAATTTTTCTACATAAGGTTCATAAAATTATCAATATGTCATTTGAAAGAATAGTCTTCCAGTGTTCACATGTTGAAGGAAATCTAGGTAATTATCACTCTTGAAATACTGCATAGAAAACCCTAGGCCATCTCTGTTTATGGAAAGATCTTCCAAGAGCATGGTTGTGCAAATACTCCACCCCACTAGGATATTCCTAGGGTGATGGTTAGCATCCACTTCCTTGCAAATTTATGATCACATGGTTGTAACATTGATCATCATAATATTGCTCGGGGCCTTGAAAAATGCACAACTATTATGAAGAAAGGTGAATTGAGATTTTCTCCATTGAACGTGTGCAATTCATAGTCTTTGTGTTGTAATGGTTAGAGTATTGCACCATGCTACCACATAAATGGCCCAACCACCATTGAAAGAGAGGATGGAGGCAATGCAGTCACCACTTGGTTATTGAGGTTAATTTAGAGTTTGAGGGGAAGATGAGGAAAGAAGGTAAAGAGCCACTAGGTTAATTAATAAATTTGAGTCAACAATCATGAAATCCTAGTTGATTTTATGAGGTATTTCAGTTAGTCTTTAGGGGTTTACAACAATAAGAATTGCAATCTAGAAACTAAAAATAAAATATGATTCATCCCCTAATTAACCATGTGTCCAAGATATCGAAATAGACAAAAATCAAATTGAAGTGAAAGAGGGGAAAGGATGGATGATACTCGAGCTTAAGAAGTCTTGAATCCCCTATAGAAGAGCAACAACGAGTCGTGTCTCTTGTTGCGCTCCAAGGTGCCTAAATCCTTTTGCAAAGCACTAGGAAAATATACTACAAAGCGAATCAATATCTATACAACGCAAGATTTATCAAACACACAATAAGAACGATATTACCAAATCTCATAGATTAAGTGTTCCCGCAACGATGCGGTGCTTTCTTTATTGGTTGTGCATTGTAGCTTCCTTGGGAGCGATAAATATATTACCAAATCTAATAGATCAAGTGTTCTCTCAATTGTGAGGTGCTCTCCTTATAGGTTACGTGTTGTAGCTTCCTTGAGAGCGAGATTGAAGAAAATCCAAGGAAAGCTTAGAGGAATTTTTTTAGATCCAAGTCAACTGATAGGATACGAGGAAGAAATCAAACTAATAGAAATAATAAACTTTTGAGGAAATGTTTAAGCTAGAAGAGAGATGATGGAGACAATCCCAACAACAAAAGTGCTTGAGAATGAAGTTAGGAAGCTTTTGATTGCAAATCCCACTAAGTTTGAGTGCTTTAGAGAGCTAGAAAAGGGACCCGAAACACAATGAACATAACGATACAAATAGACAAGAAAAAACATAGGGGTGTCAAGAGAACAACTAACCATTGGGAAGATCCACACTTCAAGAGTACTCATCCATGGGATTAATTGGTGAAATGTAGGTTTATTGGGAAAGTTGTGGGGTTTTTAACCACAATGAGGTCTTGTGTTCGTATGTTCAACCAATATGTGGATGGCATTCATAGATTGATTGTGTAACCCATGTATTGTACGAAAAATATATACATGAAAGGGAGAAATTAAAGTTGACTTAGTTAATTCTTGTGTGTGCCCCCAAATGGATCCACAAATGTTGGAGACCTCCCAAAACCATTTAAAACTAAGGGACCAAATCAAAGATTCATATTGAGGTTGATCCAAGTGGAAATAATATGTCCAAGGTGTTGAAATATTGTAACTGCAAAGAGTATTCTATTTATTATTGAGTTATTATTAATTAGATCAATCCCCTGTTGTGGATTGATCATATCAAGCTTTGTAAATGACCAAATCCCCTTTTGTGGATTGGTCAAACCCTAATTATATCATGCTAATTAAGAAACCGCCCCCATGCCTAATTAAAGTAGTTTTATCCACTAAGTGAAAAGGTCGGCCCTGCCCAGTGAAGAGACACCTCCCTAGCGCATGCCAGCCAGTATAAATAAGAGAGGCTAGCGCCTCATTAGCTCACTCACTCAAATCACTCATCTAGTGCGCAAGTTTGAAGGAAGTTGCAGTTGCCAGTTGCCAGAAGAAGGTAGTGAGATGCACATTGCTTAGTGTTGGATATTCTCTAGTGTTTTGGTTTATTGTTTTGGCATTATATTGGCTATCTATATTAAGGAATTTTTTGTTGGGTTTTCTCCCCCATGAGGGTTTCCCAAGATAAATGTTGTGTATCTTGTAATTGTGTTTCTCTCAGTGATCCTGCATATGCTATTATTGTCTAGTAAATTGAAAAGAAACTTAATAGCTGCTCTAAAATTAACATGGTATCAAAGATAAGTTGAAGAGAACATCTTTCACTGGATAAGCAAAAACGTCACTACTGTCGTACAAGAAAATTAGGGCTTTTTGTTGAAGAGGAATTTCAGCCTAAAAACTTCTAGGTAAGTGTTCCCTAGCCCAACGAACTCATTGGTAGCTTGAGTGCACTTTTTCAGTGGACATAACTCTCGAAAAATGAAACCCTAGTTTTCAATGTTACCAGAAAACTAGGAAACTAAAACCAGTACCAGAAGTACCAGTCCAGATTTGCGCAAGTTCAGTTTCAAGGGGTAAAATTTGGATTTTCAGAAAACTGACTGTACCAGGATACTCAGCTCAACCAAGCCCACCTCCTGGTAAGTTCAGATCTAAATTCCAAGCACTTTCATTTTTGGGTCATTTTCCCTGCTCCAAGTCAAGATCTCTGCAAGAACCAAGCTTGTTGACAAGTTAGAAGGCGTGGATAACTTTCGCGTCTGGAAGTATAGGATTGCACTCATTCTTGAAGAGAATGATCTAGAAAGATTCATCAAAGAAAATGTACCAGAACTCCCAGATGCTACAACTGAAGAAAAGTACTAGAAGGACATGATTAGGGCCAAAAGAATCATTGCAGACTCTATCAAAGATCACTTGATCCCTCAAGTAGCATGTAAGAATACCCCAAAGGAAATGTTTTATGCCCTAACCAGATTGTATGAATGAAGAAACATTAACCAGAAGATGAACTTGAGAACTCAACTCAAGAATACAAAGATGCAGAAAGGAGAAACAATTCATGAATATTTCTCTAGAATCTCTCAATTCAAGGAACAACTAGAAGCAATTGGAGATACCATAGATGAATATGAAATCATAATGACAACTTTTAATGGTCTCACAAGACCTTGGGATGCATTCTGTTATCACATAAACTTGTCAGAGTCTTGTGAATCTGGGTTTTTTTCCTAAGTCTGTAATTTTCCCTGTCTTTCCTCCTTTTGGAGACCCAATCGTAAGGTTTTTCCTTTCGACTTATAGTTTTCTTCTTTTGCCTGCCCGAGAGGTGTCAACCCTAAGCCTTTCTCTTTTCTCTGAGGTTAATCACTTCTCTCTCCTTGTCTCTGTCACTAATCCTTTTTCCTTCATGAGCCCTCAGTTAGTCACCCAAGTATTTATTTATAGAGGCCGCAGCCATAAGCGCAAGCACAACACTTAGAGCGACCTGATATGGAATTGAATCAAGCGAGCGAGAAAGTACAATTTGGCAGAGGAAATTTCATTTCGAAGTTTAGAGATCAATGACAAATTATAAGCGTGAGAATCGAGAGTTCAAAACGTTTTTTAAGTTTCTTGTAAAAGATCTGAATCCCCGAAAATCGAAATCAGCGGGAGCCGTCTGATCTAGCAGGACGCGTGGCACCAGATCCGAACCACAGAGAAATTCATTTTGGGAAAAACCAAAGTAAGGAGTGCACAGATTTCCCGAGTCTCGAAATGTTGAGGTCCCCAAATGCCGATATTCATCTGGGCCGTCCGATCCAGCGGGGATGCATGGAACCTGATCCGAGAAATCGCGATTTCATGACTCAGAGGTTTGAGCATGGAGCACAATACGAAGTCGGGAAACGTGAAGTTGCGAAATGAAAAGTCGCGAAATGTGAAATCGCGAAGCGCATGGGAATTGGGCCCATGATCACGGCCCACGATCATATGGAAGCAGGGCCATGAAGAAAGGGAAAGCGCCTATCAAGCAACGGGTGGCTGAAATTGTTCAAGGAAATGATCGTGGCCGTCAAATTCAAAGTAAATCGGACCGTCGATCTAGATGGGTCATTTCACGGGATCGAGTGTCGAAATATTTGAAATCAAGGGGAGTGAAGATTCCCGAAATTTCATAGGGGATATGTGTAAGGTCATCGGATGCGGTCGCATGGAGTGATGGAGAGGAGCTACGCCAAAGGTTGAAAGCTCTCATCTTGGTCTCATCAGAAGATATGCGTGGTTTCGAGGCCCTGGGCTTGACTCAGAAGAATTGTAAGCTTCTCTTGGAGCATTCATGGGTGTCAGGCTCCATCCCGATCCCAATGAAAGTAGTTAATGGAAATGGGGGAGGTTGTTGAAATCTCGTCTCACCCCATAAATGGAAATCATGGAAGAACTGGTCGTGGAGGCAGACTGTCAGCGGAAAGTTCCCCTGTCAACAGATTCTCTTGCAAAGCCCATATTGATCTGAGATTGCATCTGAAAGAAGAATGAAAGTGCAGACTGACAGAAGAAAATGAAGACGCAAAGCTTTGATTGTAGTGGCCAGGTCACATTCCTGGTGGTGGCAACTGTTTTGAGTATAAATACTCAGTTTTGATATTTTGTTATGGTCGATGGTAGAGCAAAGCTCCCGTATTGTAAAGTTTTAATGAAGCTTCTGGTTTTCTGGTTATGTGTTGTAATCTGAGATTTCTTGTTTAATGACAGTCAGCTTTTCTTGCTCCCCCTTGTTTTCCTCTGACATTGAAAGAATTCATGAGTGACTGATTCACATGGATTATTGTGATTGTATTATGATGAATGTTTGATCATAGTTTTGATTATAATTCCTTTCAGTTTCTTTGAGATTTGAATTCAAGAAGATCTCGTGTTTAAGTTTTTCCTCTTTGGGCTGCTGAAAGACCTGATGTCTGCAATAGAACTCTACATTTTTCTCACCAAAGTCTTCCTCCTACTCACCTTTACTACAACCTACTGTCTGAAGTTAAACTAAGACCTCACCTGCTTGTGCATACCAGTCTAGTTTTCTGAGTTAAGACGATATTTTCTTGAGACTGCGCCCATTGAACTTTTTATAACCAACCTGTGACATAAAACTCTGATGGGTACTGGGCTTACCTTCGACGCAATCCAGAGGTGACTTCTAGTGCTAACATTTCTGGTGCCGTTGTCGGGGACGAATTGAATATTTTCCCTGGGATTGAATGACAGAGCTTACTGGTTCTGAAGGTGCATCAAAACTCATTACATTGAAGATTACAACTGTGCACCTGGCGACTCCACTGGTACGAATCCACAGTTTCAGCTGTGGCTTCCAGATGAAAACACACGAGGTCTACTCCACAACTACCTTTAGCAACACCTGAAGCTGACCCTGAGAAAATTATCAGAAGACAGACGACCCTTCAGGAAGCCACTTTTGCTGCTGAATCAGGTGATTCTGGTAACTTTCATTATTCTCCTATACCCACTCCAATAGTTGTTTCTCATTTTCCTATTACACCATCTGTTGGAGCTTCTAGAAGTTTAAATTTTGGGAGTCTTCCTGCTGATTTCCCCTCTCCCATTTTCACTACTCCTCCTCCTATTACAGTTGCTTCTTTTATAGGGAGGGAAACCTCTATTCCCTCGATCCCTGAGGCCTTTTCTCCAGATCCTCAATTGTTTCCCTTTGTTCCCAGAAGCACACCTCCAATCTTCCCTTTCTGAACTCCATCTCCTCCTGTTTCTCCTCCAGCTCACGTCCAAATGGTGGGTGCTAATCCTCCTAGGAACATGATGGCTGAGATATTGGCTGCTAGATACCCCCCTCTGGTTTTACCTTAGCCTATGAATGATATCCCAACCACAGACTACCTTAAGCTCATGCCCCAATTCACAGGAGAGGGAGACGTGACTGTAGAAGAACACCTTGCATCCTTTTATAGATTTGTAGAAATTTAGGCCATTGAAAATGAAGATGTGTGGATGAGAGTTTTTGTACAAAGCCTGGATGGTGATGCTATGGATTGGTTTAAGGACTTTCCTCCTAGATCTATTGACATGATTGCCACTCTGGATGATTCATTCTTACGAAATTGGGGGAATAAAAAAGATCTCCTTTATTACATTACAGAATTAGGGGAACTTAAAAGGGAAGAAGGGGAATCTGTTTCATATTTCTCGAAGAGATTTAATAAGATACATAAAAAGATTCCCGCTGAAGTTAAGCCTACCGAAACCTCTGCCAAAATGATTTATGCTAGTGCTTTCGACCCTAATTTTTGCCTCCTGTTGAGAGAAAGAAGAGCTACCTCCTTGGCTCATATGCAAGAGGAAACCATTGAAGTAGAATCTAATATATTAGTAGTTGATAAGCTTAGGAGTAAGGCTGACAGGGACAGAAGAAAAGGTAAGTCCGAAGTTTCAACTTCTAGTTCTTTTGCTGCCCCCCCTCAAATGGATGAAGTAACCAAACTACTAAATTCTCTTTCTGCTAGAATGGAAAGGGTCGAATTGGAAGGAAAGCAGAGCTATAGGAATCCCCCAAATACTGATAACATAGGTAACTTTAGGAGACCTACTGATGCCCCTCAGACTATCCAAAGAGATCAAAGAAGCAGAGATAGAGATGACTAGAAATTTCAGGCTCCTCTCCAAAATAACCTTGTTACTGATGAAGGAGAGGAGGAGGAGCTTGACCCTGAATTTCGTTGTCTTGGGGACACCTTCTCATTTCCTCATTTAAACCAAACTGCATATGAAGAATCTCTCATGGATAGTCAGCTGAATGAGTTGAGCAAAGGGGAAAAGACCAGCAACAACCCAAACAGATATAGCCTCATGTCCAAAAGGAAAGAAGGAAATCCTGATGTTCCTAATCAACCTACCAGAGCAGAGAATCCTGCTAAATATGTGGCAGATAGCAGCAACAAAAAGGAGGTACCAAAACCCCCACCAGTGGTCAAATGTCTCATCCCGAAAGTGAAGGAAATTCTGAAGCCCCCTCCCTTTTTCAATCTTTCCCATGAAATTCAAAAGCTTAGAGTCCCTGTACCTCTTTCTGAGCTGGTCAAGATTGAAGATTTCAAAAGGAGCTTCTCTAAACTATTGTAGTCTGAACCTACGTCGCATCCCACCGACTCAGTCAATTTGCAAGATGGAAGGCGAGCTTTCATATTAGGAATTTTGGTAGAAGATGGAGATGATTCCTCCCCTCCCTTCTACACTTCATTGAACAACCATGATAAGGTGTTTCATAACTGCTTAATGGATTCAGGAGCATCCCATAATCTTATGCCTAAGATTTTCATGGAAGAACTCGGGTTGGAAGTCACAAAACCTACCACGACCTATATTCTTTCGCTTCATGGAAGGTGAAGTGCCTTGTGGTTATCAATGATCTGGTCGTGTCCCTGTTCCAACTACCGATGAAGAGCATAGTCATGGATATCGTGGTTGCTGATGTTCCTCCTAAGTTCAAAATACTCCTATCTAGATCTTGGATAAAGAGACTCGGGGGAACCTTGCAGATGGACTTTTCATACGCCACCATTCCTGTGTTTGGGGGTGAACAAAGGAGACTTTACAGGTGTTAACACTCTGTAAATTTTGTCCGGCTGATAGAAAAATGATAGAGGTAATTGTTTCAACTAGCTTTAGAGCTAAGGCACTAGCCTTCTCAACTCAGAGAGGGCTCTCTCGTGTCACTTGATATTTCTTTGGAAATTGGTGGAAAGATTTGGTTCGTTTTGGGGTTTTTTAATAAAGATGCTGGCAATGAAGGGGAGGAACACTCAGGGCTATGGAGTCAAAATTCTGAAACTGAACGAAAAAAATGATCAACCAGTAGAACTCTCCAGAGGATAAAGGCTAAAAGAGGCGATGAATCTGAGTTATATTTGAATTTAAGTAGAGTGTAGGAAGATAGAGAAAACAAATAACTACATTAGATCATTATTGAAATGAATTCTGAATTTGTTAAGAAGAAAATTATACAGTTTAAATTGCTTAAGACAAGAGCATCACAAGATGAATTCTAGGCCTTTAACTATCCAATTTAAACAGAAGACAATGCAAATGGAAATAAAGATTCACAGGAAATACATACGATAAGAGAAGACAAAACTCATATCACCACCATTAGAATCTTTTCATAGAGACTTCAAAAGCTTCTGCATGTATATTCAATTCAGCTTTAGAAAATTACAATAGAGTTTGGAACAACAAAAAAGGTACCCTTGCACTTCTGCCAACATTAATTCATTCAAATGCCCTAGTATTTATACAATTCGATTACAATGGCTAAAACTGAAGAGTTTCAACTTCTACAACTGATTATAATAATTTCAACTGATAGTCTCGGTATATGAATCAATTTACAATGATTACACAAAAGACATTTCAAAACTACGAATGGATTTCTCTGACTGCTCAGCTTCCTTTACGACATTTGGCTTGTCCTAATCTTCTGTCGAACTTGCTGGTTTGGTGACATCTGGAGGTCACTTACTGGTTCCGGGAAAACTGCATTTCGTCTTGCCCAGCCGCACGATTTCCTTCCATTGTGAGTCAAAAGGAATATCGTAATCCATCATCTCCTTTATCAAAATTTCCAGGTCAATGCACGTGGCGTAGGACATATTTGACAGGCCAATCTTCACTGTTTTAAACTGATTCAAAATCTCAAAGTCTGTGGCCAAATACTCTACCAGACTTGGGCCTTTCAGACTCTCCTCCATAGCTTCATATTTGGAATGATCCATTCTACACTGTGTTAAGAACCAAATATCAATATAACATAGAAAAACCTTAGAATAAGTACTCAATGTTAGAATATAGAAGATTGTGTGCTCGTTTAACCATTGACGATACCCTCGTCACCCAACCATAGGCTGAAGCCACCCTCTGAGCACCTTAACCTTGACTGAGAATTACTCCGGAAGCAAACCCTAGGTTAGATAGCCAAACAAGGTGTAGCGCATCTTCCTCCAAGGATAGCGCACCAACAATAGATGATCAGATAGTCCAAACCCTAGCCAAGAGATAGTCCAAGCCAACACTGAAACTGCTAGCTACAGTAGTTGCACCTGCAACTCTACTTTACACGTGTGCACCAAACTGGTAATTGCAGTGCGCACCAGTTGCTGTCTGCAATTCTGAGATGTGTCAAATGAGAACTGGTGCCCTGTATTTATACTGGTTCTGCCAGATTTGCTGGGGCCGACTTCTCCTTCTAGATGTGTCTGTTCAGTATATTATTATTATTATTTCTGGTCGAATTCTTCTCTTGGAGGCTAATAACCTAATATAAGTTATATTCTTGAGCCGACAAGACTTCTAGGGTTATTAGCCAACTCATTAGGGCTTTCTCTTGCTTTCCAGAGTCTTCTATTCTTGCCAGGTTCACATGTGGAGGTAAATACCTCCCGCAACTACCATAATATTAACACTCCCTCCTAGCTAGGGAGGTATTTTAGGTAATGGTCTTGAGCACAAAAACATACCATTTACCCGGTAGCATCAATATAGTCGTCTAGACTATCTCATGACTAGATCATGAGCATCAACATCAACATCAGCTACATCATCTCTCAAAACCATACTTCATCTGAGTAATTAGACATGATGCTGGATAAGTCACTCACACCATAGAGTGACACAAGAGCCACTCTTATAATCTAGAGGAGTAAATGCTCTGAATCAATTTCCGTTTGGAAAATCTCTGTGCATCATTCGTTTGGATGGTGATTATTTCCAATAAACTACTGATAGTCTTCAAGGTAGTTAGAACAAAAATAGAACACAACTGTGTCTATCCATAGTAGTACATAACTACAATCCAGTGGTTCAGTACCACACCAAGTAACACACAAGTACTTGATCAACAATGTTTAGTCATGAATAGTTGAACATATTCACCACAATAGTCTTCATCTACTGTCATACAGTCTTCATAACAAACATCTGATAGCAACCTGCATAGAAACAATGTCATGATATAAATTGAATCATCTGGGCCAATCTTTCACTCACATCTGTGAGCTCTGAAAGAATATATACCTTATGAACAGTGGAACATATCCACCACAGTAGTCTACATCTACTATCTTCATAACAAACATTTGATAGCAACTTGCATAGAAACAATGTTATGATATAAATTGAATTATCTGGGCCAATCTTTCACTCACATCTGTGAGATCTGAAAGAATATCTGCCTCAGAGTAGAATAATGAGATATCTGGACTATTCTTCTCAACCAAGGAAGAATAATTGTCCTGTCTTCTGAACTTGGACCATTCCCCACCTGGGCCATTCTTCCTACACTAATCAAAGTGCACCCTGGAGAGAATGTATAACCCTAAGGAATGTTGAGTCTGGACCATTCCCCACCCTAGGCCATTCCTCCTACACTAATCAAAGTGCACCCTGGAGAGAATGTATAAACCCTAAGGAATGTTTGTCCCTGATTGCTGAGCCTGGACCATTCCCCACCCTGTGCCATTCCTCCTACACTAATCAAAGTGCACCTTGGAGAGAATGTATAAACCCTAAGGAATGTTTGTCCCTGATTGTTGAGCCTGGACCATTCTCCACCTTGGACCATTCCTCCTACACTAATCAAAGTGCACCCTAGAGAGAATGTATAAACCCTAAGGAATGACTATCCGTACCATTTCCTTTGTTAACCACAAGGGGAAATTACTGTCCTGCATCAACCTCCAAAACAAATCATTCCTCATGTTAACCACAATGAGAAATCGTTGTCCGACGAGGCGGTCCAGTCTTCTTGAGTAACCCTTAATAAGAGAGACTTCCCTAGACCACTACCCATGTTAACCACAATGGGAAGTCACTGTCTATGATACATCAACAATCAGACTACTTCCCATGTTAACCACAATGGAAAGTGACTGCCCGTTAGAAGTCTCAATCCACTTTCCGAACAGGAAAGCATTTGTCCAAGATGGACTATTTTTCAAATTTAAAGATGAATGTTTTCAATAATGTTTTCAATGCTCCCTCCTAACTTGGAGAGTCATTTCTTCCTTTTTCAATAAGAAGGAAGTTGTTTCCACGAGCTCTAGCCTGAGTATGCAAACTCTTTCATCTTGGATAGAAGCTTTACCAAAATGTCTGCTTATCTGCTAATCTGTGGAGATATGTATTGGAGAATCATCATGGATAATGTAATGCTTGATTTCAAATGTACTTTAGTCTGGAACATTGTGAAGGCTTCATGTAGATCTGAACAATAGAGTATATCATAGTTGGAAAACTGGAACATATTTATGTGGCACTTCTTCTGTCATCATGAG